>CAJNIZ010001814.1:16940-85803 GCA_905231905.1 Symbiodinium pilosum | reverse complement strand
AATTAGAAAAGCAAGAGACTAGTGATAGTTAGATTGGTTTAAGTTATTCTCAAACATGAATACACCCGAAATCTACATCATGAATTCTACTCAACTTTATCATAAACCTTATCCACCTACCAATTGCTTTGAGTTGCTTTCAGAATGGGTTGGAAACCATAGGGGGGAGTATATGCATGTGAGATGCGGGGTTAGCCATTGCTTGCTGTTAGATATTAGAGGGGTGGGATTAGACAGGGGCTGAACTGATGCTGGTGTTGCGGTTGTTGTGCCCAAGGGCACGTATGCTATCGTATGCTATTCCTGCCAGTAGCAGTTCTTATGCAAATGCAGTTTGACATCCTTCCAATTTCTGCTTCCTTGCCTCTCGTTGTCATGAATTGTATTTGTCCGAGAAAGGGTCGCCAAAGAGATTAAAGAGCGAGTGCTAGGCTAGCGCAGATGATCGCGATCTCAAATCTTGGGCTTTTGTCCACAAATCGCCTGGTAGGGCAGATGGCCTGGGGCACTGAGCGCGAATCACGCGAAGCGTTTGTGCTTTCGAAATGTTCTCTCCCGCCAATGTGCAGGAACCTGCAGACACGAGGCTTGTTCTTGTGGTGAGCCCGGCGTGTACAGATGCCAAGACTAGGTAGTTTGCAAGAGGTGACTCTGTAAGCGAGCATATGAGGCCCTTGCATGTTCAATGTGACTCTGAGGACAAATTCAAGTTTCTGTGTCAAGGCTGTACAAGAGTTTAGTGAAGAATTTTTTGGATGCTCTAGGGCCTTTGCTCTCGCATGAGATCTCCCTCTCACCAGCAGAGGGAGAGGCATGTGGCAAAAAGCAACACCTTGTTCTTTTTGCAACATCGAGGATCTTTGGCTCAAGATCCTCAACTGTAGCAACCCTGCAGCTTTGCACTTGTCTAGTTAAAACGATCCCTCACAAAGGTCAATTTGTAGATTGTCCGCTGATTTGTTGTCGAGGCTCTGCGGCTCAAAGGCTTAGCTGCAGAGGCGCAGCTTTGGCTTTGCACTGATCCTGGTTGGTTCGCAACTTGCGGGCCATCGTGTTGCAGGGGAGGGACTTGCTTGATGATTTCCTCCGTCAGCCCAGATGCACTACCTTGCACGTGCCGCACTTGCTTATTTCTTGCTGCACCAGTAATGTACTGGACAATCGTTCTCGTGGGCAGGTCCTTGTTTCGTTTTTCAAAGGGTGAGAGTGTATGCCATATGGAACTGAAAGTTGAAAAACTTTGCTTTCCTTGCATGACATGGTCAAGAGCCTGTCCAAGCCGCTGAAGCCAGTCCCCCAATCCCTTTGCCCATCCCCAACCTGTTGGGCTCAACTGATCCCAAAGCGTTGCTTTGCATCCAAAGTTCCTGCCTCAAGGCAAGAGCCAAGCTCAAAGAGTTCTACTAGGACCAGGTGCAAGGAGGGGCCTGTGGTTAGCTGGGAAGGAAGGAATGAAAAAGAAAATGGAAACTAGCATGAATTATACTAGGTTATATAGGGGCTACTTCAGGGTCCATTCCTCCATTCCTAGCTAACCAGAAGGGGCTAGCTACAGCCAGGGGAGGAAGACTTTGTGTATCGCAGTTTGGGCTCGTAATCAGGCTTTCGCGATCTTTCAGGCGTGCTTTGTCTGGGGCTTAGGTTCCGGCATTTTTGGCTCTGAGGGTGCCGCTATATGCCAGCTCAGGGGAGCATCTTTAGGTGGATTTGGACAACCTCTGGCATCAAGGATGTTATGGAAGTACACAGGACATGGTCTTCCTCCTAAGAAAGCGCTATTGCATGCTTGGCAGGAGTAATCTTGTATCGAACTGCGTATGCTTTGCATGCTTTGGCGCCAAGGCAGATTTTGAAACATGGGTGTGCGCAAAGCATGCTTGCGCTCCGGGCCCTCAGGCGCGGATCATTCCGCACTCCGGGCGTACCCCTTCGCAGTTGGGATGGTTCGCGCCAGCTGGGCAGAGATCATGGGAGAACTGCCTCTGCGCTGCCAGGTTGGAGGGATTCCTCTTGGCCCTTCCAGGGCTGGGCCGATTGCTACATAGCTTTTAACGATCCACCAGGTGAGTTGCTCCATATCATCTTAACCCTGGTGCGAGCGCGACTCTTGGAAGTTGACCGCCTTGTAAGCGTGGCGGGTTCGATGACTGCTCTGAACTTTCTCACAGCATTGAATCCTGGACACATACACTTCTTCGACATGAACCCCTGTGCCATTCAATGGGGCAGGATGCTTTGCGAATTGATCTTGCTCTCGGACACACCGCAAGAGTTTGTGTCACGACTCTTTGCGCGAAATGTGGCTGAGTTCGAGCATCATGCCGGGAAGCTGACTGTCTTGAACCAGGACAGGTATTTGATGTGGCCTGCGTCCGCAGCCTTGCGCAACAGCACGCAGCGATTTCTATCGCACGAGGCTGCTGCTGTTTACTCCCAGATTCTGCGCTCTTACCAGGACAGACATGAAATCCATCACAATTACAAGTAGCGCCAGTTCTCAAGGATGGCAACAGCAGTAGCATCAGTAGGACAGTCACTCTCATGGGTGTCGACTTTTGCCAGTTGTTACGCACTACATGACTTTTCAAGAACACTGGCGTGTAGCATGTTTGAGGGAGACTGCCAGAATTGCCTACTCTTTGACTTGGCGGAGATTGTATACAGCCTAGTTAATTCGTTACATGACAAAGGTCTTAGCACTTATTGAACCGACCCAAGAAATTTGGGTGTTGCTGTGTGCCACCTCAGTGAAGGTCTGACAAAGCACGACAACCAAGATGGGCATCCTTCTGAAGTCAAATCGGCTGCGGCCATCTCCTGCAAGTTTCCCTTGACATTCCCTTTTTTTTAGGCAGCCACGCGCCCTAAGCACGACATGTACGTGTGAGCCCCTTATAGTGCCGGCACGTGCCCTTTGTGTTTCGCATCATTCAGGATGGGGCTGTGCTCAGCGGTTGGCACACGCCCCGCATTGTGCCCTGCGAAGATCGCCGACAGCTGAGCCACGCCACTCGCTCGGGCCTCTGGGATGCTATAGTTACAGGGAGGGTCTTGTATCGGTTTGACAGCAGTCTGTCTGGCACGGCAAGGGTGGTGCAAAAAGTCTACACGTACAAAAAGGATTCGATGTTTTGTGTTCTTGCGACTCCTCCGCTAGCTCCAAGACCTGAGAACCTGAGAACATGCTGTTGGACGTCAAGAAGGGCATGGGCCATGGAATCATTCAAGAAGGTAGGTCTTGATACTGTGAGCGCATCCATGATCAGTCGCCCAACAGCATCCAGGTTTGGGCAGTCAGGGCCGTCTTCCGAGTGACCTCGGCTGCTTGTGGAAGCTCTGAAGTCCTAAGAAGAAAGGGTACCTAATTCCTGGCCCTCATCAGGGGTCCTGCATAATTTTCGAGGCATGCGTTCCCTGAGGGCCACGCGTTCTAACTAAGTCTTGAAATTTTTCTCCGAGGATTGAGAGGCATATAGAGTTAGAGCGGCTGAGCATCGAATCACTTCCAACGGGACGGCGCACGCTTTGAAGACATAATATCCCAAGAGTGTGAACACTTTGGAGTGAGGATAAAGAAGTAACCACTGCATATTACAAGCCAACTTTTTTTTGGGTTGCTTCTGAAAGTCGACTCTGCCAATCTAAAGCCAAAGCCAATTTTCCAAAAGTCCTGCCAAACTAGGTGGAGTAATTGCTAGGAATTGAAAGCCCTGTGAAGCATACTAGATTTACTCTGAAGAACTGCGAGGATCTATCAGGTTGAGTCTAGCCTTTCTGGGGTGTCAACAGTAAGGTCTTTGGTGAAAGTGGAAGTGTCAAGCAAGAGGCTGTTTCAGGTTTGGTATTGTTCATGGCCAAGCTGCTCGAAGACTACTTTAAGTTGTCGATGTCAAAGTTTTTGTGTTCCATGCTGACTCTAGCTGAGTTGTGACAGGTGATGGAGTGGCATCCTTCCAGTATGGAGAGGGTTGGCTGGGGTCAAGCTGGCTCTACTCAGAGGTGCGAAGGAAATTGCGGGAAACCTCGGTGACATGGGCGAGCTGTGTGGATTTCCCGGTGGCAGAGCCTGAAGACTTGCTTCCAAGAGCAGCTCTTGAACAATCTGTGAAGCCGCCCATCACGCTTTTGAGCCTTGCCTGACACCTGTTTGGCATTGTAATAGCTGCACCTTTTGATGATAAGTCGCAATTGCTGGCAGGCACGGTTAGCCCTCTTTTTTTAAGCTTCGCCACCATTCTAGGTTCGTGATGGATATGTTCTCCTCCGAGTTTGCAAGTGCTTGGTCGGAAGACAGGGCCCTCCGGACCGGGATGCGCGGAAATGAGCGGATGGTAGATGGGAAAGTTCTCATCCGCATCGTCAATCCACGTCTTGGTATCAAGCAGCACTTTTCCTTGAATCTGATGAGGATGGCGCAGCATGCGGGGCGGCTGCTTGTAGCCCAAACCATCACTGCACAAAAGAGTCAGCTGCTGCAGGAGATTGTGTTGTGTTTCAAGTGAGTTTGCCACATAGTTAGATGTTTGACTTGAAAAGGTAGTGTCTGGGCTCTAATTATGCTGAAGAATGTGCTCCAGTTCCCTTTAGAGACTCTTTCCTTATAACTTGTATCTCTGAATTTGGACGTGCTACGGCCAATGATGTGTCGTTCACTTGCATAGCTTCCAGCCCTGAATAAGACTCAAGGTCTTCAGAATCCATTTGGGGAGTTTATACTAGGCTTGAGTTGTACTGCAGGAGATGCCAGATATTGGTCCAAACCTTTGACATTCACTTCAGGGAATCATAGGATGTGACCTGATAGTCAGAGACCCTGGACAACCTGCGTTGGCTGCAGGAATTCATCCCAGGGCAGTCTCCGAATTGGAGCCTTGGAGGAATCCAACTTGTTTCTTGTCCTGGAGGAGTCAGCATGCCCCTCCGCCAAGAGATTCCCGGGATTCCTTTCTGGGATAAATGGCTGATTACATACTTGGTCGCATCATTTCGGACGTGACAGTTGTGGCAAGCTGGTTAGGAATGTTCGACTCTGTTCGATTGTGTGTTGGTGTGGAATCAACGGAACAACTACCAAAAGGGGTGCGGAAGGGTCTTTACAGGCATCAGCGGTTGTGTGGTAGGTCTCAAACCAGTTAGCCATTTAGACCTGAAGCCCGTAATCAACTGCAAAGTAAGATTTGAAGCTTTGGCGCATACGTAAGACTCCCAGCCTTACACGTCGCCCAGACCTCAAAAACTTGCAACCCCAGACTTGCGAAGCAGCCCACAGCTCCAACGCCTTAGGAAGAGCCTTGCAGACTGGGATTCCACAATGCTATTGCCCAGCGAGTTTTGCCGTGCCTGGACTCTTGGGATACAGGCGTCAGTGAAACCTTGGTGCGTGCAGAAAAAAGGTGTTTTGGAACCAGAAGTCCATGATTCCATGATCCCTTTGTTAGCTAGCTGCAGCTACTGTAGTGGATCCTCCTGGTGCAGGCTAAGTGTTTTCACTTGCCACGGTGAGGTCGTAATGTAAACCTAAGGCCGACTGCTGTAGAGTGCATGGGTCTAATCACATAGTCTGATACTTCCACAGGCTCTGATTACAATTGCCATGCATGCGGTGGGTCGTGGTTTGATCACGTGTGCATGCTGTGCGGGAGCAGGTGGGACAGAGAAATAGAGTTTAGAGAGTGGTTGCTGAACAGCGAATGAAAATCAAGGTGTTGGAGCTGCTTTCAGCTCTGGTTGTCGCCCTCCTGGACTGTCTGGCGAGGTCTGGATACTTAGGCGAAACTCTCCAACATGAAGGGTTCCGGTCCTACTGTTTGAGCACGGACGGTCAGGATTTTACAGCCTCATGGGCCTTCTTCATGAGCTGCAACTTTCAGCCACAACTGTTCAGCCTCAGCGGGACAGAACTTCGCCATCCCTGTGAAGGTGCTGAGGAGCTGCCATCCACTACTGCGAGATCCCACGCTGAGCCCACATGCTCGCCGCATTGTTGAAGAGCTCACGCGGAGTTCAGACATGTTGCCGAGTCTGGAGAGCAAAGAAGCACACAGAAAAAAGTTCTCCAGCAGAACACGCACGTTACTATTTGTTTCTTCTTTCTTGGTGATAACAGCAAAAAAGATAATCAAACTCCTGCGTGATAGCGCTGATGTTTTGACATCCTGTGTTTCCTTAAGTCTGTCTGATCACCTTGTGCTGGTAGTCACGGATCCCTGCTAGTATCCGCCGCCTCTTTCTTGCTTGGTCGGGCCTCAGGTTTTGAAAGGCAAACTCATCTTCGTTATATGCACAGCAGGGCTCATGGAACAGAATGGCAGGTTGGCTTTCGGGGTCTGGACCTGGTGGTTAGCTTGCTTAGGTTTGGCTTGTTCCAGTGCGCCTCGTCGTGAAATGTGGTTAAGTTATATTGTCGTGTAGACTTTGTAGACTCAATTCTCCAACTGCAGCACCAGCCCTGCATGGTTGCAGCTAAAAGCATCAAGGGGCATCAGGGCAGGAAGGACACGCAAACAAGCATTGATACTGTAGGTTGGCATTACATTCAGCGGCAGCGAATGGCTCCTGCCACACACGCACACCTTCAAGCCCACCACCTGAAATGACCTGAACGCGTAAGGAAAGCCCCGACCATGCCCAAAATCATCTTTCCCAGCCAGAGAGCTTCGAAAATCTCCCAAGTTGCCCACTGAGAAGCAACACGTTCCGTTCTCCGCCGATGAAGCGACGTGGCCAGCAGCCCGCGCCCAAGGCAAAGGGGAAGAAGCAGGAGGAGGCTGGGATGGAATGCTATGGAAAGCCTTTGCCTCAGGATCAATGACCAAGCCGCGCTGCTGAGTGCTTGATTGTTCCTAGAGGTGTAGAGCAATTGCTTGCATATACACGTGTCATGGTAGGTGCAATATGAATAGTCTTTGTCCCCGAATTTTCTTCAGTCCTCAGTCCGCGTTTGCATCGTAAATTAATTTAAACGGCTTCTTACAAGGAGGTTGTGAAGGCTGGGCCCTGGTTTCCTTGGTTCAGTTGTTGGAGGAGATCAGGGCAGAGAACCAAGCTAAGCACTGAACATCCAGAGGTTGGGTGGAGACTGAATGGTCAGAGACAAGAGGGTACTGAGGTATTCTTTCTCGTCCCTTTACTGCTGTGATATCCTGGGGGAAGTTTTGCAGAATCATTTTGCTTTTGTAATCGTTCCCCGCTCAACTAGTTGAAACATGGTTGTCAGCGCCTGCAGGGCCCGAAGAAGCGCATCTGCAAGAAGGGAGCCTACACGGAGCCGACCAGGACGCATGGCAGAATTTTGACGCTGCTTGGGTGAGCTGGTCTCTCATCGTGCTTACTCTGCTTGCAGTGGTGGTTTCAAGCATGAAGGGATGCCTGCTAGTAGAGGCTGGGGGCATGCGTCCGCATTAGTTCTGATCTTGCATCAAAGCGAAGTTGAAAGGCAGCAGGTGAGTCACAATTGGCTCAGCGGCTAGGCGTTGTTTCGATGTTTTACAGTAAGCCCAAGAAGGACAGATTTGAAACTCGCATGTGGTTTTCATCTCAAATTTCCAGAGACGATGCTGATTTCGGCGTTCGCATGGATATTTGGCACCTGCATGTTTTTGGCGTGAGTCTCAGAAAAAGCAAAGCCGAGGAAGCGGCTCGGAAAGGCGGTGGTCTTATGTTTGTGTAAATTGGCAGTATTTGACGCTGGGGCTAAGGACTTCCCCATGATTACCACTTTTGGTTTTAGGCCAAGGTAGGAAGCTCGCTTATGACCTGGCAGCACCGTGTAGCGGGAGCGCAAGCCTCCACGACCTCATGTGTGCATGTTCGGGCCTGCGATGCAACAGAGTGGCGGCTGACAGGCCGAGCTTGCGGCTGCGCACCAGCGAGCCCAGGACAGCGGGCCGCGCCACCACACATGCAGTTGCTTCTTGATTTTGTTCGACTGGATATGAAGAGATTTTTCACCAATTCCAGCTGCTGCCACTGCCATGGAAGGAAGTTGTGGAGTCCGCGCTGCATCAGACCCAAGCAGTGGAAGTTGCGCTGCGGAAGGAAGCAGAAGAAGCTGAGGCACTTCTGGTTGTAGCATCATCCAGCTGCGGGCGCCAATTGTTTGTTAGCCCTGTCCAAGAGCAGAGTTTGGTTCAATGTAGGTCCGTCTGAGGGGTTTGGTCACACATTGACAGGCGGGACAGATTGCGCAGTCATTCTCCTATACAACCCTATAGAATCCCCATAATCGCTGTAGTTTCCATTTTCTTTTCCATTTTTACTATATTAACCCCTATATAACCCCATAATCCCAATATAGCCCTATAATATGGTAGTTTCCATCTTCTTTTCCATTATCCCAATATAACCCCCAATATATACCCTAAAATCCCTATATCCCTCCAGGCAGCCAAACGAGAGCTCCAGGCTTCAGAGTCTGCGCAAGCAACGGCTGCCGAGCTGCTTGGCGAACAGGTTTAGGGGACCCAATAATGGAGAATCAAATGGAAACTGAAATGGAAGCCCTAGGTCCCTTTAAAGGGGTATATCGGTATATTACCCTAATAATAATGGAGAATCAAATGGAAAAGAAAATGGAAAATGACATGGAAACTACTATAATGGGTTGAAGGTTATGGACTGCTGCAAGAATCGCCAGAACTGCACAATGCGCCCCAAGCATGTGGGTGACAGATGCCACTTATCTAGGAGGGGCTGCTGTATATTACGTGCGGCTTTCACTGTAGCGATCAGACCTCCGCAGTGCCAAACATGACCTACTTTTCCTGCTTGGTCATTGTTGGGCCGAGTTTTGATAGGAGTTTTGAGAGTCAGCCGGAAGTAGTTGCAGTAGCGAGTCGATCCTGCTTGGAAGCCCAAATGTGGCTATGACATAAAGTTTCAATGAGTGTGGAAGGCGCTCTTCAGAAATAGCGGGCTGTCCTTCCGCGGGGGGGTCGCGGATATTATCAATAGTGCAACCTCAGAGCTCACTTTCAAGAATTCACCTTGCCTGCCGTGCGACTTGGAAAAGCTGTAAAACTCATACGGCCATAAAGCAATCTAAGCCAAAGCGCCCAAACCGCTAGAACCCGAAACGCTCATATCCAGAGTTCTGTTTTGGAAAGCAGAATTAACCTTGTGTAGCTCTGTTTATATAATCCCCAGTCAACCTTGCATAATCCCTGAATTCTGCTTTGGCCTTCCAGGTGCGCGGCAGCCGCGCAGCGCGCTGCGGAGGCATCTGCAGCAGCTGCCTCTGAAGCTGCGGAGCGCGCAGCTGAGGCCCCAAAAGCTCTACCCTACTCGTTATTACAATTAGAGTTGTTAATGTTCTTCTTTCCATGATGAACATTGTCCTTGTTCATATTGCCGGTATTCCTGATGTCATTAACAACGCAGTGGTAGTCATAAAGATATTACTTGTAATAATCATACTCACATTATTACTAAGAAATCGCCGTATTCATACGATTCTTATTAGTGGTAGTCTCAATGTCATTAGCTTCTGACTCAGTTGAGAACAAGTGGAGGGAAACCACAGTGGAAACCAACATAGTATCTGCGTGTGTGAGGTTCAGAACTAAGCTACTGGATCAGGGACTACTATGGGGGTTGTCTGCAGAATCTAGGAGATGCCAAAGGGGTTCATTCCGCCATTCCCAACTAAGCAGGAGTAAAGGAAGGGTCGGGGGGTTGGGGGGTCCAAGGCGCTTGTAGTAAGGGCCTCCTTACATCAGTCAAACCCAAATTTATGGTTCCCAAGGTAATGACAAGGCTGAACAATATTTTTTTAGGATAAGTTACCATAAGGAATGTTCAGATTACCTAGACCGACTGAAAACTATACCCAAATAAGGGGAACATTCACATGGGAATCCTTTGTGAAGGATTCCTGCATGCCAGGCCAGGCGCCGCGCAGAGGACGCCGCAGCCGCTGCAGCCGCCGCGAAGCGGGAGGTGGATGCCAGCACGGGGGTTTGGCAATTGACGACGGTTTTAGTACTTGTAGTACTTCGAAGGCAGTTGCTGCTCAATTACTCCAGAAATTGAAACACCTAGCAATGATACACCACCGCTGCCGCTGCCAACGCCAGCGTTACTGCCACCGGTACCGACGCTACCACCACCAGCAGCACCACCCTCACCAGCAGCAGCACCTGCGCTAGCGCCAGCAGTGCCAGCAGCACCACCAGTAATAGTAGCAACATTACTTCCGATGAGGAGGAACAGGACGAGCAGAACGAGTCCCCCAAAAAATGCCGGGATGAGACTTCGCTGGACTGGTCCCTCTGAAAAGAGCAGAGAAGGATTTGTAGACACACCTGAACCAAGACGGCTTCAATAGGCCAGTACAAGTAGAAGCCTTACAAACCCTACCGCCTACAGCTTTAGGGACTCCTAGGCTGAATGTTTTCAAGTTCCTGCAGAGCGGTTTACAGGGGTGGTACAGAAAGAGACAAGAGGTAAGGTGAAGCAAATCAGGATATGGGATTATAGGAAGGCAGGCTCGGGTTTCCAGAAAATAGGCTGGGCAAATGATGTGGAATTGCTTCAATGCTTACTGTTTCTCCTAGGGGGGGGGGGTGCTCCAACTAAAGCAGAAGGCAAGAACCCTTTTCCAGTTCTAACATCTCAGTCGATGGGCGACGAACATCAGTAAGAGGACACATTTCACGACTGCATTATGGCCACCAAGGTGGGATTCACAGCGTACTCATACTCAGCATACCTCATCATCAAATCGGAGCAGCTCAAAATGATTGTGACAACTTCGCGCTGTGTTGTGCACATAATTTGCGCTGGCGGATATGCAAAGACAGGCAGACACTCTTGCTGCCACACAATCATGACAGCTGGCAAATTTGCTTGCGTGTCCCCGAAACACGCTCTTTCTGAGCTTTCCCTGAATAAAAATCATAGCCGTAGCATTCATACCCAGCGATTCGTCGGGGCGAACTTAAGTCCTGAAGTCTGGATGGGAGAGCCAGTGGCGCTCAACTGTCGAGATTACCATCTGCTGCCAGTCCAACCGTCCGAGCATCAAAATTCGTACACATCGCACAAGCATGCAGGAAGACTACTGACGGTGTTGTTGTTACTAAGCGGTCCTTGTGCTGGTGTGGCTCCCGCTAGGCTGAAGAGCGGGAAGAGGCCTACAAAAAGAGCCAAGACGAAGCCCAGGAGGCGGGACGGGTGGACAGATCTTTGTTCTGAAGCCATGATATGTACTGTAGTTGGCTTGGCTTCCTGCTCCAGGCCGACTGGAATGTTAAGTGTTTAAGGGCCATGATGACTACGCTTGGGTGTAAGCTAGGCTATCAGTCAATCCCAAGATTCTACCCGCGGGGGGCATGTTCACCGTGGGCTTCCCAGTGCCAGGGCTCCTTGAAGTATGCTTTTGGATTTCTGAAGCAGGCTGTCTTGAAATATGGTTCATGGTGTACTTGATGTAAGCGTGCGGAGGCCCAGAGCAGGCCCCTAGGTTCGACAACTGTGCATACGAAGACATGCGTGCACACGAGCACAGCGCCTTTTAACAACACTAGTCGAAGACGAAATAATGCGCGATACAATCACGGGGGGAGGGGGGTGGGCGGAAACAAATGTTGGGCCTAGCTTGCTGTAAGGAAGGACGTGTCACTGTCAGCTGCAAGGAGTGTCAGTTGCAGACTCCTGTCAGTTTGTTCTGCAACATACCTACGGCAGTGGAACTCCGACGGTAGCGGCTCTTCAAATTGAGTATGCCAGAGTGCACATAGCCTCTCAAATATCCTCTCGTACCCTGTCTTTGCGGCGTGAAAGGCAGACAGGCGACTTCAGGAAGAGCTTCTCCGTGGCGAGGCACCCCAACCTGCGTCAGGTATGTAAAAGCTTGGGACGGGGTTTGGGATTCAGAGACTATGCCCTGCCATGGTAGTGGCCGCAACGAATTGCTACTGGTAGCAATGAGTTTTGGAGTATTTCTCGAAATGCTTTGCTTTAGGCTCGAAGTTGTGTAGGTTGTAAGCTAGAGCCCTCGCATCCCCAGCCCTCGGCACAGCAAGCTTGCTCATGCAACATTGTCTAAACAATTGGGGAAAATCTTTTTTTCCCCAATTGTTTTCCCCAATTGTTTAAGGACATTTTTCCCCAATTGTTTAGTCCCAGCTGGAATTGGACCATTGCCTTAGTGTCCTTTGGTTTGTGGTCGGCAGATTGGGCAAGGCGCAGCTCACATGTGTATATGGTAGTTTGGTGTATATTATTGGGGTTAGATAGGGATAATGGAAAATAGAATGGAAACTACAATTTAGGGTTTAGGGTTTAGGGCTGATATGTGGATATGTTAGTTTCCCAAAATAAGGGGACCCCAATCTAGACCCCAATATACTATAGTCTTTATTATGGGGACCCCCAAATTGGTACTCCTAATTTTGGGAAACCCCCATATCTGCATTGTAAATCTAGGCGCAAACTGCCAGCGCAAGGATCACAGTTGTTATTCTTGTCACTGGTCATTGTAGATTCGAATGCAGTCCTCCCGCCAAATTGCCATACATCCCCTGGGATGCTACCCATCTTGGGTACTGCCTCTGCCCTATAATAGTGGTAATATTCAGGGCCACATATAAGTAGATTTTTCATATTTTCTGGCTGTTATTGAGTGGGGGCAGTGCCCAATACCTCTCTACCTTCAATCAACTTGCTGCTTCTTAGTAGAGAATATAGGGGAATATATTCCACAAGGATTATTCAGGGATCATGTTCGCCCTACTCCTAACCACTAAACCGCCAAGAACCAGTATCAAGGGACTTCAGGAGGGACTCCTAGAAGGGACCCCTAATCCCATTACCTTATATAACCCCTTATATAGGCCTTATGTACCCCCCATATAACCAGGTAGTACCCATATTGCTCCCAATAAGCTACATGGGTCCCCACTAAGGGTCCCTCCTAAAGCCCCTAGACAGTAAGTCAACTTGGTTCTCCAAGGCTCAGCGACAGGCCGGGGAGGAGGCCAAGCGCCGGCGGAGCCAAGAGGAGTCGTCTCAAAGCTTTGGAGTACCAAGGTGTAGGGTTTAGGATTGGGGATCAGGGTCTAGGGTTTAGGGTTTAGATGGATTTAGGGTTTGATGGGTTTAGGGTTTAGATGGGTTTAGGTTTAGGGTTTACTGGTCGTTAGGGAATAAATCACATAGGAAAAAAGGGATTTTCCTTTATTCCCTACCGAATCTAAGGATCATTAAGGTTAGTGTTCGGGGATCCTTATAACAAGGCCAGGACACAGAATGGTGCCTGAACAAAAGATGGAAACTCAGGTAGGCATTGGTTGAAAAACAGCGTGGGGAGACGTATCACGGGGCCTTCGCGTTGGAAGTGCGCATACCTGGCGCGGTGGGGCACGCCTTTTCTGTAGTGCCGGTTGTTTGAGTCAGCCTCGTCGGGCGTCAGGGTGATAAGGTGTTTGGGAAAGTCGGGCTTTGGCTGCCTGTAAAACCAAGACCAGCGTTTTTTTTTGGTGAGTCAGGGAGTCAACACCAAAGACTGACTAGAGCTGCATGCAGAGGAGAACCTCTTGATTTTCAAGCTGCGCAGCCTCTGTGAACAGCTGGGCTTGGCAAGCCAAGCTTCCAAGCAGGACATTTCTCAGGTTTGGGAAAAGAGTCTGTTTGGAATGATTTTTGGTTCGTTGGTAGGAGAAAGAACAGTGGAAATCGATCAGAGTTTGAGAAGAGATTCTCTTGCTTAGAGCAGCTGCAGGCTGCAAGTTGTTTGGCTTTGATGCAGCTCTCTAGTCGAACTGACATGACATTCAGCAGGACCTCGTAGATGCCTTGGCAAAGCACTTGGAGGATGAGGGCTATCCCGTGCTTCTTGCATGCAAGCTGCAGAATCCTGCGCTCGCATGAGATGCTTGAGGGATTATGAACTTCACAGAGGTCTGTGCTTTCACCAGACAGGTGACCGGCTGTGCTACGTACTCGTAGATGAAACTCACCGTGCAAGCTGTGCGGGGCACCCTGCTGCTAATGGCCACATCTCAAGGGAGTGGCCCAGCACCTAAGGAAGCGGCCCAAGATCGAGCAGGCTCCGGAGGAGGTCTGAGCAAACGGTTTGAGGTTAAGGGGGTTCGGAAGGTCGTGGCAGGCCACCTGCATCTAGGAGCTCATTTTCGACATGTGTGTGGAGTTGCTTGCTTTGCACATTTGCACAAGGTGAATCATTACATGACGTGAATCCTGCATGAAGCCTGCATCTGCCTTGTTAGCCGAAGTACAGGGCAAGGGTGGGTGGAGGGTCAGTGGGAAACTGTCTGTCTGCTCTCCATTTTGACTCGATCTGCAGGCTGCTCCAGCTCCTTGCCAGGAGGAGGCCGAGTCCCAGGCACGGGAACCCAGGCAACCGAATCAAATCAAATTGGATCATTTTTGCTTTTTTGCTTGCTGGATGAGCTTCTGGTTTCATGTGAGCAGCATCTGGACTTCATAAATCGTAGAAGAAGCACACAGGCTGAACGAGACAGTCCGAATCTTGTTTGGCTTGAGACGCTCACGTTGTTACTTCCTGTTATGGTGGCAGTCATGAGACGGGTGGCGTTCGCCTTTTGGACAAGTTCGGTATGCACGCCGTCTGGAGACACTGAAGTCCTTCCCAAGCCTCAGGTCAGTGCCAGCGCAGCAGCCGCAGATGAAAGCGCTGCGGAAGGAGCTTTTCTGCAAAGCAGGGGATGGGACTTGATGGTTGCCAGAGGCACATTGAGATGCTTCCTCATCATCCAGGTGGTAGACCCAGGCTTTTTGGAGCCGTTGTCAGTGTTGCCTCTGACATGCCGCGCCACTCCGGGGGTTCGTTTTGCCTTCAAGGCTGAATGTCTGGAAGGAGTTTCATGTCAGGCCGTTTGCAAGGTACTTAGGGGGGTGGGCAGCGCCCGCTCAGCGGGTGAAGCTGTGAGTTGCGGCTGTCTGAACAGCCATGGGATGTTTCCGACTATCACTTGGGATGGTAGGGCTTGAGCTGTGCTAGAATTGTCTGAAGTTGGGTCAACCCTGGACATGCAGGCGCCACATCCCAGGAGGTCGTGCCGGATGTAGCAGCGTCGCCAGAGAAGGCCCTTCCAGCCTCGCCGACAAAGGCGAGCCTGGCTGTAGAGGAGTCTTCTGACGAACAGAAACTTGGGCATTCCTTGGCTGTCGGAGTGTCTGAGCCTCTTTTGGGGTGTGATGGTTGGGCTCGAGTCATTGGTCCGAAAGTTGAGTGTCTTGTTTCCTGAGTGTTCCCTAGTACGCTAGGACAGGTTCATTCAAACTGAAGACCTCGTTTTTTCGGCTAGCTTAGGCGGGAGTTGTAGCTTAGATGGGAGTTGTCCACTGCCTTTTGTGGTGGGGTTTCCGAACATCTCCTAGGGACTTATAACCTCTTGGGGTCTATATTGGGCCCACGCTCTTCTTGAAACCCCCTTGTGGCCTGGCGACTACACCCTAAGCCCTAAACTCTCTGCCCCCAGCCTTTAACCCTAAGCCCTAGGCCCTAAACCCTAAACCTTAAGCCCTAAATCCTAAGTCCTAAACCCTAAGGGTTGCTCAAATTTGTCCCTTGCTGGTCGGGGAGGCCGGCCCATCGGCTCCATCTTCCGATGTCCCAATGGCCGAGGCCACAGAGACATTGGGCCATGCTTAGGGTTGAGGGGTTATTGCGTTAGCGTTCAGGGTTTTAGGAGCTAGGGGTCATAGGGTTTAGGGTTTAGGTTTGAGGGGTATATCTAGGGTTCAGGGAGAGTATCCCCCAATAATGGAGAATCAAATGGAAAAGGGATACCAGGTGGAGCTCCGATAATAATGCTTCAATTGTGACTATGGGGCCCCCCCCACGTGGATTTTTTGGTTCCCGCCTGGCATCTCAGCCATAAAGTCAGAACCCCAAAGCATGCACTTCGAAAAGAGCTTTGTAAAGCTGCTGTCAGCGGCGGGCAAGAGGCGCCGGCAGCATCCGTCGTGACGGCATGGTGGTCTGCAGTTCCAAGCGGGCTTCGCTGTGTTGAGAAAGTTCAGCGCTTGATTGTATTCAAAGGCAGCAGAACGGATCTGAAGCATCTGAAGCTTGAAATGGCAACATTGGCGTCTCAAATGGCAAGCCTCAAGATCATGCAAGCAAGGAGGATTGAGCAGAGGGAATAATTGTGCCACGAGGCTGCCAGCGGCTCGAGCTCAGCCCCCGCTGCCTCAGCAGCACTTGGCATTACATTCTTTTGTACGTAGGCTCTGGCGAAGATGGCCAGCTAGGAGGTGGTCACGGTGCTTTTGTTATCGGTCATTTAAATCCTAGTGCCGAGGCTCGAGAGTTGACGTAGCAAATTGAAATTCAAAGGCCCAGGCATTGGGATAGGTTTTTTGGGGGGGGTCCTACACTGCTTCCTCGCTCGCTTTGCTGTCACTTGTTGCTTGCTTTGTGGCCTGTCGCTTTTGCGCTTGCGCTCGTCTCGGATTCGGCAACAACACGAGCGCTTGAGGTCGCACGATTGATGAATTGACCAACCCACGGGTATGGTTGTAAGCTGCAGGAGTCAGCCAGCTGGAAGGGAGTTCACAGACACACCGCCAAAGCCCAAAAAGCAGAGGTTTGCACGCAACGCTGTGGTTTTATCCAGTGGCGCAAATCTTCCAGTTGCCAGTTGCCACGGGAATGCGCCTTGTTTCCTGCATCCACTGCTTCGTAAAATGTAAGGCCACAGCAGCTGCAACCGCGGCCTCCAGCAATCCGGTTGTGCTTGTCCCGCGGCACTGCAGAGACTGCAACATGTCACAGAGATCTTGTTGTTGCCGGTTCTTGGGCAAGCTTCATGGTACATGAGTACATGAGGTTGTAGAGGGCGGCCAGTTCCGCGTGGAGAACACGTTCCCTTTAGAGACGGCAGAGGCAGGGCTCGACTTTGCTCGACACATGCATGTCTGTTTGCCCGCTAGGGTGATTATGCATGCAGGCCCAGCAACATGCGCTGCGGGCGGCACTGGCTGACGCGGCTGCTGCGCTGCAGCAGAGGAAGCAAGCCCAGTGCATCCTGCAGAGTAGTGGGATTTCAGATAGTGAGGGAAATCGTGAGTTTGGATACTGAAAGTGAAAGTGGAAGGCTCAGAAATTTCAGGGTGCAGAGATGCAAGAAAAGGGCGTAGAGAGAGCTCAGAAACATCTCCATAGTTGTGGTGAAGACAAGGTGGTGCAGGGACATTTCACGAAACGAGGGCCCTTCGCACAACCTTCTTAAATTAGTCTGGAAAAAGGGGATGTATAATTGATTTTGGGACTGACCCAACTGAACATGTCCTGGGGGTCCCTTCCTTTCCGGTAGAGCTGCCTCAGTCTTGTCAGGTCTCAATCAACTGTACTGTTGAGATCCAAGCAGAGTCTGGTGTTGTTGTATTCTAGAGAAGGCTGTCTGGCCGGGCCCATGACTTGTGAATCCTGAAGCCAGCTGATATGAAGTGGGAGCCAACATGTACATAGATTCAACCAGGTCATGCTCGATGCATGAACTTCACTTACTACATCAAACGTCACAACTTCAGAGCGTTTTCAGATGCTGTTGTTTTTAGCCTTCTTGTCACTGTGCAGTGTTACATCTCATGGCGACAGCCCTTAAGAAGTTCGGACCAACTTTCAACGGGAAGCTGGCAGTTTGGGATGGGCTCGCGCGAGGAAGGCTGAGGTGGTCAAGGCCAAGGAGGCATTGGCCTGCTACGGAATTTCGCCGGATGGAGATCATTCAATCGCGTGCCTAGGTTGGTTGCAAAGGAATAGTCCTGTTGCATAATTCAAAAGTTCCACATGAACAGATTTCGGATTTGAGTTCAGGCAAGGTCCAACCATGGAGGTCCATGTTCCGTCGAGCTAACTAGACTGGAAGACCGAACATCAAGACCTGAAAATCCCTGCTGAATAGGCAGCCTGCTTTCATGCACAGCAGGTTGAGCGACTGGAAATGGCATGCAGACCTTGCGAGCTTTGCTCGCAGTATGGTGGGTAGAGCAGTATACGTCACCTGCCATGCCGGAACTGTCCTTTAACTGGGTTGCGTCTGAGGGGCCTTCAGCACTTGCAATCGTAGTAGCAGGGGGCCATTCTCGAGTTTCCCAACAGGACTCCAGGCCTTGAACACCTGAAGGCGGCTTGCAGAAGCCCATCCCTAGTTGCAGGCGCACAACGCCTTTCTAGCGCAGATGGACGCCAGAGCTCAAGCTGCCAAGTCAACTGCCAAGAAGGCCACACTGTGGTGGTTTTTGTTGCTGCTAGCACCGGCACCCTCAGGGACTAACTGTAGTTTGCCGTGGTGCTTCGAAGGGCTCGCAATGTGCTGCACAGTTTGCTGTGGCAGCGGGTTGTATGGACCAATCAAGCTCCAAATCTAGTTTGAGAGCTGACATGAACGCCAGCTCCTGGGAGCTTTCGGAGCTTTTGGGAGATTCATTCATCGACTATTGGTTATGAAGCTGCGTCTGACCGTTGGGAGCCGTATGACGTTTCAAAGAGTTACGTACCCACAGCATTAGGAGGGAAACTGCCATCTAAGCTGAAATGCTTCAAATCTGAACCGCCGCCTGACCTTTGTCGAGCGCTGTTTTCGAGTGTGTCATGCCATCAGGGTTTAATTTTTTGTGGTTCCGTTGCTTCGTCACTGGGGGTTATAACGAATGATAAGGGACTAGGGACTTCCTAGATGCCCGAGGAAAAGTCTTGATATCCTTAGGGCCTTATACGCCACTGTATTCCCCGCTGCTTTTGTGCCGGATTCCTTGTTCCAACCAATAAGGCCTCCACCTGAAGCTTCAGGGCCCACCAGGCGTTTCCCATTCCTCAGATCCGCAGCTCTGAAATTAGGCACAGCAAGTGGTGTAGTTGGTTGCTGTAAAGTTTAGCTTTAGGCTTGGATCTCAAGCCCCACAACCTAGAGACCTTATTAGGGATTATTGGGGACTAATAATAAGGGCTTATTTGGGCTCAACAGGGCTTATTACGGGGACCCTAAGCCTAACATAGCAGCGGCAGAAACCTCATGCCAATCTGGCAGACGTAAAAGTCCGAGGGGTTACAAAAACACCTTAACATGACAAACGCCTTCGCAGGCTGACGATGCGGTCAAGAAGGCTCAGGAGTCGCTGACGGCCTGCGCTTCTCGACTTGGCGTTGCTATGTGATTACATGGTGATTTAGGGGTTCTGTTTAAGGGGACCTAGGGGTTCCATAGGGAGATCTAGCGTTTAGTGTTTCCAGATTAGGGTTGTATACGGGTCTAAAACATGGATTTTTGACCCCAATAATGGAGAGCCAAATGGAGAATTGCATGGAAACCAGGTATGGGTTGCAATGAAACGGAAACTAAGATAGCAGTTAGGAATTCTATGAGGTTTTAGGATATTACACAATGTCTTGTGGCATGATGGTGCTGGGTTATGGTGTTTGGTTGTAGTCCCAGTGTACTAGTGCTATGTAGTATGATCCATGATGTTGTCAAGTTCTACCTGGCAATCGTCCTTGCAGCAAGTGTAGAGTTTTAATACGCTTTAATCCTGCCGGCGTGGCTGTCTTTCAGCTCTGCGTGTTCGAGCCTTTTCCATGTCATCAGCCCGAATTGACAATATGTTAGGCTGTTCAGGAGTCCTTGCAGAAGGGGTCTACTGGCCTGGCTGAGATTTTCGGGGGATGTTCAAAGCATGGCTTGGCCAGTTCTCATGATAGCGTATCCCTGCGGACGCGCGCAATTGGCACAAAGGGTCAACAAAATGCGATTGCCACTATTCAGTCACCCGCGCATGTTTTAGCTGCTCGAGTTGATGCCACCGCATTTGAGTTGCTTTTTGTAGTGCCTCCTGGGCATGGAAAGACTCACCGTCATGAGTAACGCAAAGAAAGGAAGTTCACATGGGCACGGATGGTTCTTCTCTTAATCAGAAGTGGCGGAGTAAAAGGGCCATGCATCCGAGGATGATGAGGTCAGCAAAGTGCAGCGGGTAAAGCAGAATTTCGAGGACACATTGCTTTCCTTTTCAAGTGGATCCTGCTCAAAGGGCCTGATCCAGAACCTGCAGTTGAACATGGGACTGTCCACATTGTTGAAGTTTGCAGGTGAGCTGTGGACTTCCTTACCATCTGAGGTTGCACAGAAAAAACAAATGCCTTTGGTCTCTGGCCTGGAAGCACCTGAAAGCCTCAGCGGCGAGAGGAGCTTTATGAAAATCCTTCAGACAAGGCCAAGACCAAGATCAAGGCGCAAACTGCAATTGGCATCATTATGAATCAATATTTGATTTTTGTTCAAAGCTACAAGGCCAGGGGTTTAGAAGACTGCCAGATCCTTCATCATGATTCCATGAGGAAGATTTCGGCATGCCAAAGGTGGAGGCTAAAAGCCTTCAGTTCCGCGTATGATACTAGCCAAAGCTAGACGCTGAAAGACCAAGACAAGGTCCCTTTAAGTACAGCGCAGTACTGAGCTTGTTGCTGGACCTAATGCCATAAGTGCACAGTCATCGAAAGTAGCTATACGGGGACACGCATCCGTGGATTTTCAATTCCTGTGTGAGTAATTGGGCATGACACCCTACAAGCATGAAATGCCACTGATCCTACCTTTGCCATCCAAGCATTCGAACTGTTGGGCTCATGACATCTTCGTATTTCATTCCATGCCACCTCCTGATTATCAATGACAGGGACCTCCAAGAATGAGCACCAAATTTGAGCAACAAAGGATAAGCCCCAGCATGCCATACTACCCTGCAGAGCTCCAAGAATGACCTACACAAAGACGCCGTCTGACTGGTGGTTAGGCCGGAGTCGGAGTGAGGGAGTGGATTCGTCTGATAGTCCCTGTAGATGTCCTTTGCCCGATATTCCTTCATTGCGAATTGCCAGTGACAGGTAGAACATACGTCCTAAAACACAGAAGCCCCCCAGGCCTTGCGCACGCTGCTGAAGCCCTATGGTCTAGATGAGGCACAGCTCCTTGGGCAGCTCGCCCTGCAGTAGCCTAAATTGCGCGAATAATTTGGAGGAGTCTCTTGGGATGCATGGGATTGCTGGGGGATCCTGAAGTCCCTTCAAGTCCCCCTGAAGGATGCTGGGTTCCCATTTTTTTGGGGAATGTAGAGGTTATGATAGGAGGTACGTAGTTGGGGGTGAGTGCTGTTAGCTTCTGTTTGGTTTAGGATCCCTACAGCCGCCTTTCCCCAACGCCTACCCTTCTCCCCCATAAAGGTGGGGGGTGTGGTGCAATAAGGCAGAGGGAAAGGAGTGACCCTAGGTTTGAATTGCACATTCGACAGTTCTCACCTTTCATGCAGGAGGACATTAGGCATCCTGAATCGCTTTGGGTTCACCAGTTTCAGCTTTCACCATGTATACATATATATATATATACATATATGTGCTATGATATATATATAATGTAAGATCTTGTAAATCATAGTACAATATAATATAGTATAATGTACAATAGTATTATAGTATATCTGAGGCCTGCGTTGATCGATTTCTTCCTAAGGCTGCCCGAGATCATGGTCAAGAAGAAGGCCAAGCGCACGGCGAAGGACAAGAAGATCTTGACCTTGATCCAGGCCCGCTTTGCAGTCATCTTCCTGAAGCTGGTAATAGTCGTATTAAAGCAATAATCGTGATAAGTCCTGGTGGGCCAAGAGTGAGTTTGCAATCATCTTTGGCTTCGTAGACACGCCTGAAACGGCATCATTGGAGTCTAGGGGCCCTCCATTTCAGAACAAAAGTGGTTTTGGAACATTGCGCTTTGAGGGTTGAGCTTGTGGGGCACCCGCAGAGCAGCAAGCTCTGGCCAAAAGATGTGTTGAAGTTTTGTTGGGTTGGCCTCGCAATGCTTCACGTGGGTTCCTCTGCAAGTTCACTGGTATGGCCGGGGATAGGCAGTCTGGAGATGCCCTGCAATCGCTGAAGAGGCTGAGGCTCATGCCCTCGACAACGGAACGGGAAAGTCGAGAATGCACCCGGAGCCACGCTAGTGTTGACCTTTGCCTTGTGTCGGCCGAGCCTGCGCGCCCTCTACAATGGCCAGCCGAGCTGGCGCCAAGGGGCAAACTTGTCTTAGTTAGTCGGATTGGCTGTGATGAGTTGCTAGCGATGCCAGCGTGCTCGAAAAACCGGTTTCATCGTGGGACGCAGCATTACGTTTGAGCCCTTTTTACGCTTCAAGCAACCTGTTTGCCAGTGCGACTGTTCGCTCCTGCAGGGTGTGGACAGCGCTGCGGCGTTGCGTGGAAGTGTTCGCTGGATACCCCGCAGGTAGTGCAGAGCCATCAGCTGGCAGCAGCATCCCTTCAATTTTCTCAAGCCTTGGGTCATTCATGTGCTGGTGGCATTGTGGAGGCTGCAGCGCTGTGAGTAGACCTCAACTTGGACACGGCTTGTGTACAGCTTTAACTGGCTAACCTATCTTCCGGGCCCAATCTCAGAAATCCTGCAGCACGGGAGCCGTGTGCACCACCCATGACTTGTCTATAGTTTAGAAACCTCTGGCAGCGTGTCGCCAGAAGCTAGAGTCTTCTTGTTGGAGACACGAGACACAGACGACATGATAGGTTTGTGGCTGCCTGGATTCTGTCCTAACGCAAAAATACCTTCCCCTTTGAGCCCTGCGCGCATTCGAAGGAGACCCTCGTAGCCCAGCTGAAGGGAAGCGAGGGCCCCAGTTTATGTTAGGCAGTTTGTATCTATGGATCTTGCCAGTACGTAACAGTGGCTTGCTTAGGGATGGTGGTCAGAGTTCCTTTGGGGTCCTTCAGCGTGGGGAGGAGGAATCGCTCGCGCACAATTGCAACTATCAGCCATTTGGCATAGTGAGTTTTGTCGTGAAGGTTTTGTGTAGCTTCTGTGTTCGGGTCAGTCTTGTTATCAGTGTTTTTAGAAGGCCTCCACAACAGGGCACATTATGCTGTGTACTTGTTCACATGTATGCACGGGTTCCTGAGTCATAGCTGCAAGAGTACAGCGCGTATATAGCTTCCCAGTTCGCAGCCTCACTACTCAGTGCTTAACGGCTGCAGAATGCTTCACTTTCAGCCTAACGACCATGAGAACGTAGCTCATGGCCTCGCCCTAGTGGTTACTTCTTGACACCGGATAACATACCCAATCGTCCTATGGTGGATACTAAAATTCCTGCATGACCCTAAATACTTAATTAGTATTGTGGGAGTTATGGTCCAATAGTATATCAAGGTCATGCAGGATTTGTAGATGTGACTTTTGATTTCTGATGACCCTCCCTGGCAAAAGCATCATCATTCCTCTCCAGGGCGTGGCCTTTGCGAAACGTGTCGCAGCGATGTCCAGCGATGCCAGAAGGCTAGGACCTCCAAGAGATTCATAGGTTATATTGGGGTTATGTTAGGGTGAAATTGGGGTTACATTGGGGTTACATTGGAGTAATATTAGGGTTATATTGGGGTTATATTAGGGGTATTGTTCGGGTTATATTAGGGTTGCATGAGGTTTTAAGGCATTGGCGGAAGAAGCTTTATGTGTCGTGGGCATGCAAGGATTTTTCTTTGAAAGACGACTAGAAGGTTCCTCAAAGGGGTTGACCGCAAAGAGCTACTACAGAGTATGACAGTTCCTTTCATGCGATGTCCTGCGAAAAGGGGGTTCCCTAATCTTTGAAACTCCTATGCTGATAATGGCAATAGGAATTTTCGATGGCATCAAATATCACGCGTTGTGCGGGCATCATCGCGGAGCGATTGTACACACAGGCTTGTCTGGGTGGGGTTACACAGGGGTCGCTAGTTCTGAGACACGACGATGCAACCTCCTCTGCTTCGGTGCAAGATAGCAGTAATTACACAAACCAATTCGGTCAGATGGAGAACGGACGGAGCCCTTGAAGACAAGCCTAAACGCATTGCTCCTATGGAGGCCGCCGACGACTGCACCGCAGAAGCTCGTGCCAGAGCTGAGGATCCTGCTTGACACCTGCGTTAAGCCGTGCCGCATCTATAGATTTAGACGTGTAGAGCTGAAAGCCGAGACCGGGGCATGAAGACATGCTGCGGCACTGAAGTTGCCAGATCCATCGACTTTCCAACAAGTACAGTGAAATCGTGAAGTCGTCCGAACTGTGCCGTGACATAGACCCCCTTTAGTAGATAGAATATGGGGTATATGGGGATCTTATTATAATATACCCAAAGCCATATTCTATGTACTTAAGGGGGATCTGTACCTGTTTTCTTTGAATTCAGGGGCTGTGCTGAGGCAGGATGCCTGAGACGTCAGCAACCTGAAGCGCTTTCAGTTCTCGGTGATACCTTTACTTCCCTGTCTTGGGCCCGACTGCCCTCAACCGTCATGAATCACAACCCTCCATGCCCCGAAGTCTTGAAGACATTCGAAGACTTTTTTCCCAGACTCGGTCGAAATGCCTGCAGCTGCGACTCGGGGGGGGGCGGCGGGGGGGTGAAGGCCGTCCACCACCCATCAAGACAGCAGGAGCTGCAGAACGCTGATGCGGCACTGAGGGCCAAGGAGGCCACCCAGGAGGCAGCTGAGGAGGAGCTCTCCTCAGAAAGCATGCCTGCCTGGTGTAAGATGATTATTGACAGTACGTATTACAACCTACCTCGTTTGTTCGCAGCCTGTTAGGGTGGAATCTGTGTGTGTCTGCGGCTGTATGGATTTTGATGGGGGAAGTTTGTCAAGGGTCGGAGCCTTGTCCCACCAGATGCTAAGCACGCAGAAGCCAAGTTTGTTGAATCTTCGACAGTCAAGTCATCGTTTTGCAGATGGCCCGTGCCCAGGATGTTGGTAAGGCCCAGAAGGAGCTCGAAGAGCACGAGGCGACGGCATAGCCAGCCATGTCGCTCGCACAGCTAGCCCCATGAGTCATTAGAAAAATGTGAGGGGCTTTGGAGATAATTGCCCAGATCTCCGAAAGTGATTAGCTCGCGATGCCTCAAACCAGTGGTTCTGGAAAGGAGTGCCTGGGGTGGATCCTGATGTTCTTGAGTCAGAGTTCTGGAGTAGTCCCAGTGCCATTATGCTCAGTCCTTGACCTCAGCCCTTTTTTTAGTTGCCTCCTGTGGTTTTCCAACGCTCGCTGACCACCTAATTGCTCATGCACTCCCCAGCTACGAATCTGCTTGGTACATACCGAATACCACCGCGATGGATCAACCGGGCCGGGGAGAGGAGAGAAAGGTAGAAGTTCCTTCCCCTAGCGTGAAACCACCTGCGGTACGTTTTATTTATGCAGAAGGGTCCCAGAAGAGGCGAAGATGACCCGAGCTGGGCTTCTGCGGTTCAACTCGGAGGCAGACCCTTGGACGACTCCAAGTAGCTTCCGGCCATGGGTAGACAGCGATGAGGGTTGCTGGCTTTGGGCAGTTGTAGCGCCGTGATAGGGGATTTGGGCCTACAGGGTTTTCAGCCTGGCACGTTCTGCCGGCTGAGCAAACATACAGTTCCTACAGGAATCAGTTTCTGAGCATCGCGTAGCTTGATGGAACGACACTGGACCCCCGGAGAAACAAATACTTGGATTCCCGGTTCACGCCTTCGAGGTTAGTCGTTGTGTTCAGCAGTCAGATACAGCGCGGAAACCCAAGAAACGTAACTATGAACAGCATGAAACACGCAACTGGCAGCAAGAACGTTTCAAAGCTCAATATGCTCCGAAAAAGTGACCAACAAGGAGTCTTGCCTCATTTGCTGCGACGAGCGCGCGGTGGATGCGGCTGCTACTGGACAGCACGCACCAATGGGCCCAAGGATTCGTTGTTCGAAGTGAAACCCCGTACTTCTTCGAGACTTGCATTTTGCAGGCGTTAGAATGATACGTACAGTTTCCCGTGGCGAGGTACTGGCTTGACTGCTCTTTTGGGCTTGTGTTGCGTGGGCTGTACCAGGCAGGCCAGCTGAGAGGTTGAATGGGATAGATGGTCCAGGTCCATGAAAGTGAAGGTCTGTCAGCCGCCATGGATTGCGAGTCAGATGGCTCGGCCTCGGGCTATGAGGAAAATCTGATAGGGGCTGATCGCCACAAGCTTTTGCAATCACGTGTCTGATGGTTCAGTGCCTCCTTACCTTGTCAGCCTCCATCAACCTCAGGTCATGCTTGGTTGCGGGCATGGCTGGTACTGTCCGGCTTGCATCAATCGCTTCGTCGAGGCTTCTGCCAGATGTGTATATGCCTTGTTTCATCCTTAGCTTTTGCAGGGTGCCTGGGATTTAGGGAGTCCGAAGTCACTTGCTCACATATTGCTCATTGGGAAGACCGCAGTCTAAAGGGTTTTATGTCTGCCCGGTACGTACTGGAACACTGCACCTTATCAACCTATAGTGAGGTGTGCTTTAGGTTGTCCCGTGCCACAAGGCAGACGCCCCAAGCAGCATGAAGCTGTGATGGCAAGGTTGCGTAACTGAACCGCATGGCATGTTATATAGCTCTCATTGGCTTGCAAAGCCTACTGGCTGTGTCGCGCGGCTGACGTTGTTGCGGTCTCAAAGTGGATATATATATATATACGCCCAACGTGACAATCCTATTGCTTTCCGGGCACTGCACGCGAGATTTGCACGCTCGCTCGCAACAAAGTTCGTGGTCATCATCCATGGCCAGAATTTTCATCACCATCATCAAGTTACGAGGCTGAGAAATGGAGTCAAAGCTTCTGCTACAGGCGCGTTTGGAGTCGGGCATCGCCGGAGACATTCCCTGCCCCGATGCTTAGACTGACTTAACAACATTTTGCGGGTGGGTGGACAGCCAGCTGTGTTGTGTAGTTGGGGCGTCCCCTGCAGAGCCCGGATTCCAAGAAGTTCAAGTAGCTTGAATGGTCCTTCAAGCCTGCAAGTGAGGACTCTGGAAAAGCCCTTCCCCGCCCATTGCTACCAATCACTCCTCATGGCTGCAGCTGCAGATGTCCCAAGCTATGAACGTCTCTCTAACCCATGCCAGGCCATGTCAATCCCACGTGGGACCTTCACACTGTGACCCCAGAGCAAATCCCAGGATTGTTCCAAAGCGATCTCAGAGGAAGACTTGATCCGATCCTGGCCGTGTGTGGGGCAAGTTTTGTCAAGGGATATGTTCAGGCTGCCGGGTATTTTTTTTGCGTGGTTTGGCGCTTTTGGGGGGCTCAGGGCCTCCAAGACTTGAGCTAAAGGGCAGAGAGAGGAGGAGAAGGAGTAGTTTCATTTTCATTTGAATTTTGAAGCTGGAAGACAAACTGCGCGAAGAAGACTACTCAAGAATTCCCTACCTCTATCATTGTGAGCTTCCATTAAACGAAGGTCACTTAGCACCTGTGAGGATTGCTTCCGAAGAAAACCGTCTTCCGACTGCATGCCTCCAACATCCTTCGGCGGGCAGTTGCATCTGGGAACGTGGTGAGACCGTGTTGCGGACTCAGTTGGCAGTCAGTGATAGATCTAGGAATGTTGCCCCATGCCTAGCTGTGTTGGCACATGTGTTGGGAGCTGAAAATTCAGGGAATCTCGTGCCCAACCCTACCTGAGGGACAAGTCTCAGCTGTGATTGAGAATCAGTTTGGACATTGTCAAGGCAAAGGCGTGGCAAGGGTTGCCAACAGTCGGCGATAGCCTGAAGCAGATCTGGACCTGAATTTCAAAATCGTCATTCCCATGATGGTTTCTAGCTCTGAGTCATGACAATGGCCGCTTTCCGGCTTCACATGTGCCTTGAAGCATCTGGACCCCTAAAGCAATCCTCTACAAGGTCCGACGCCGGACTGCATCATGAAGAAGGCGTTTCCAGATGCCGACTCTGCGAGGGGCTCATGCCCGCTCTGTGGAAAGGAAGCATGACGCTTGGACCTGAATGCAGGTTTCGGCGGTACCAATGAATCATTTTGTTGCTGGAGGGTTTGGGCTGGAAAAGTTATGAACGAGCGTCAAGAGAACCACTAGCAACTGCGCTCAATGCTATGGCTGCGGAAATGACAATATCCAGAACAGCAAGATCATGTCAGGCAGACTTCCGATTAATTCGCACATACATGAAAGCAGATTTTGAATTGCAGCCTTTGCAGGCCAGCTGCTTGAAACGTATAGATTTGATAGCGGCCTGCTGAGTGTCGGGTCTTGCAAGGATGGTGACACTGAAGGTTGAGCACATCTGCTAGCATTACAGGTCTTCCAGGGAAGCATTGGCATGGTTGAGTATGAGCGCAAAGCAAGTTCAAGGAGCTGAGACTTTGAGGGTGGCGCAGCAAAACTGCCAACGCTGCGCTTCTAGACCTGCAGGTAGGATCCCCTGACAGTTTCTTTAGCTGCCGTTACCATGTTGCAGTAGCTAGAAATACATTGCATAGTGCAAGGGTTCTAATAGTCTAATACTCCTAAGGCCTGGACCTAAGCCTAAGCCTGATCGAAGCCCACGCGCACAACCGGCTAATGGGAGTTCACTCCGTGTTGGTATGGATGCTTATCATAGTAATCATGAAATGCACCCTGGGGTCGCAGTCAAGCAGCATGTTTCCAGACGTTGCTGGCTCCACTGATGTCAGGCTGGATGTGTGGTGCCCAACCGTATCACGAAGGCACGGGCCTGCGCTATGAATTTCAAGTTTGAATCTGCTGAAATATCCGTTTCCTTTTGGGGGCAGAGGAGGTAATCTAGGGTGGTCCATGGGGCCTAACATGTGGCCCGTATAGATCAAAACTGCTGAAGGCCCAAGGAACGGCACTGTCTCACACTTCCCCCGCCGTTTCCCACACAGCGAAACCGAAACCCCGAAGTCCATGCGACACTTGCCTACAGAGTTTGGCTCAGACTGCTAGACAAGCATTGCCAGACGATTTCTGATCATTTTGGTCTTTGCCCCATAGCCATGGGCTGTACGGCCAGTACTGCGACTGAAGGCGGGCGCAAGAAAACGGCCCAAAAAACAATCGAAAAGGAAGTCAGCAGCACGGATTTGTCAGTGGAGGCGAATTCTTATGAACGGGCGAAGAGCTTCAACTCGATGAATGACACCTCCGCGTCAAGCGACACCATCCATGCTTCTTCTCCAGGGAAGCGCACCCATGATGCTTATGTCAGACGCCTCGACAAGCTCCTGAAAGAGATTGAAGCCACACCAGCTGCTCTAGTTTGTGAAGTTTCGATCAGACGACAGGAGGCGTAAAGAGATCGCTGTCATGGTAGAAGCCAGTCATGAGACCCAGCTTTCCCCTTTTCCAGGCAGATGCCGAGTTCCATCCTTGGGTTCGCATCCTGGTCTTTACAACTTCCAGCCAAATTCCTCATGTTGCTTTTGCTCGGGAAGGCCGATGGTTGGGGTAGGTAAAGTCTAGTCCCGATAACATTCGTGCCGATTCATGCCCCCAAACAAGGCCTTTCTTCCTGTCAGAAGTTCTCAGGAGTCACGCTTCCTCCTGAAAACGCCGCTTTAGGCTCTTGGAAGTTCATTTGAAGCCTGCAACTTCACTCGCAGGTGAGGGTGATCTTCTTTTTCTCGAGGTATCATAGGGCAATCAGAAACCTGATGGCTGAGAGGAAACACAGTGGACCGTGACTTTGACGTCAAGCTTTTGTTTGTACCATCTGCACATTAGCTAGCATATGCACGGTTTGTCTTTCATTGCCCGCATTTATAAAGTCTCCTCGAGAATCAAGAGCTCGCATGTTAATGTGTTCGCATGAAACTTTCATGGAACTGTTGCGCAAATTCGTGTGTGCAGCACGCTTTGTTTCACCCAAGCCTGGGCGGTTAGAAGGACTGTTCTGCGCACGCAGTGTGCCTTCTCTGCGCCCCAAGCTTTTCAAGGTCATGCACCTGCAGGTTTAGGGGCCTTACATGAAGGAGAACGAGCTCCCCCCCTTATGAACGATCGCCGAGGAGGATTCATCGCTTGGAGTTGTTGTAAAGAGTTAGATAGAGGCCCAATTAAATTGTGCTGCACAAGCAACACAAACCTATGAAATGAGGAGGTCTGTAATTCTAGTCAGATTTCCTCGAGGTCTCTGCTCTTTATAAATGTTCTTTCATAAGCACATTAGAAAACAATTCACGCTATCCCTGAGGCTATATGATTCGTTTTTATGACCGCCCCCTTACGCAGCTACCTCGGAACCCCACCTAATGTATTATTCTGCCAAACATTAAAGAATGTTGTTCTTCAAGGATGAACTTCAAAGATTCTAGGCTCTCTGGGAGAAGTATCTGTTCTTAAGGCTGGTTATCAGGGGGAAGCGATTACTCTCCTTTGCAGGCGCCATTTCCCGGAAGCGTTTTCCTGGAAGTTGCTAGTCCTGCTACAGCAAGGATTTTGCTTCGCGGCTGGTGGCAATGCGACTGGTCCACAGGCCCAACAAACCGCCGAGACCAGTAGTTGTCCACATACGTGGTTTTTAGTGCCAGCGGTCTCCAAGCCACCCCATACGCTCAAGCCTTTCCTGCCTTGACTTGAAGCAAATACAATCGAATTGTCAACTTGTGGTTGTGCCGGTGGAGGCTTGGACCAAAGCGGAAGTCCCGCCAATCCGATCTGCAGCCTTCGTGTGGATTCACGGTTTTCGCGGCCCAGCCAAGCTCGGGTCGCTTCTCTCTTTTTTGGTGTTTCTCGCATGGCAACCGAACAGCTGTTAGCCACAAAGCGGGAGTACAACTTTGGGCCACGGAGTGCTTCGACTTGTCGGCAGTGATGCTGTTCGCCTTTTCCGGCGCGGGACTTCCGCAGCTTCCGGAAAATTCCAGCAGCCATGTTGTCGCGGCACTTACCGCCCGCATGCCCTGGTGCTCACTTTTGACACTTAAGATTGTTTTTAGTGTGTAAGTATCAATTACAGGGAAAAGCTGACCAAGTCCACAAAGGCCTGGCCTGGCGAAGAATAATCTAGTTCTCGTGACAGGGCTCATGCGATCTGGATGGGAAGGCGGAAGGTCACGAGATTTCTAATTCCTTGCTCACGTTTCAAGGATCAAGACTGCCAAAAGCATGCTTGGCGCTTGCCAACACGTGTCTCCTTTTTCAATATTATCCACTGTTGGTGTTGATCTTGCCTTTATCCTTGAAGGGTGGGCTGCCGGCTGACGTAAAGTCCAGGCTTCGCCATTTCGGAGGCTGCAAGAGATGCATGGCAAGGTTCCAAGGTTTGACATCAGATTTGGAGGTTGCCTCAGATTAGGGGTACTTTTATAAGGGGTCCCCAGAATAAGGTCGGGGTCTATATTGGGGTCCCCTTATTTTTGGGAAGCTGGCATTGGAGATTTTGAGTTGAGAGGTTGGTCTCATTGTGGATTGTTGCGGCCCCGCAGGCGCAGGGTCTGGTATTCAGCTTGCTCCAAGCGCCGGCCGGCACATAGACCTGCATGGTTCCGAACGAAGGTAGGGCGCCCTTTCAGTAGCCCAAGAAGCAATACCCGCCAATCCCCAGATATACAGGGCAAATAGGGTTTAAGGATTGAGGGTTCAGGAAAATCAGGTCATAGTAGCGGAGAATGGAACATGACATGGAAAATTGAATGAACACTGGGGTTTATATAGTGGTCCATGCTCGAGAACCAATGGTCACCGCGTCGGCTTGGACATCGCAGCTTTCACCAAATATTTTGAAGTCGGAAGGTGGACGCGATGAGTCTTTGAGCAAAAAAAGTTGAACATTGTTGCAATCCTGCTCTATCTTCAACTTTCGCTGCACGAGTAGGCTGCGTGAAATGATACGGCAAGTATTTTCATTGCGTCGCCCAGCGCAGTCATAATTTCAACTTCAGCTGATGTGCACGGTGAAGCCTTTTGCTCCATGCATGGCCAGCAGCTGCGGCATGTCTCAGTCTTGAAAGTAGGAGGACTGCATTGAAGTGCTGTTCGTGAGGAAATTTGCAGTATGACAGGCCAAACATGCGAAGAGCATCGAAAGAAGCAGCGGGCCGCAGACGATGAAGACAGCCACTCACTGGACCGTGTATTATAAGTATCGCGCTCATCACGTTATTCTTCTTGTATTTCCTCTCGGCTGTCACTGCTATGACCACGAGAAGCATAAGTACTCCTGCTACCTGTGCTGCCCTTTGCTAGCACACCACTACCACCACTGCCGCGGCTGGCACTGCCAGTGCCATAGCTGCCACTACCGCAACCACCGCAGCCGCCACCGCCCACGCCCCGACCCGTCCACTGCCACCGCAGCCGCCGCCACCGAGACCAGCCGGCCACCGCGCCACCGCCATCGACGGTCACCACCATGGTCACGATACTTCCCACATCAAAGCAGCAGACACAGCAGCCAGCCCCCGCCGCCACGACCGCCACCAACACTACCAACGCCACCAACGCCACCAACACCATCAACGCCAACACCACCAACACCAACACCGCCAACAACACAAGCAGCTACAATCGCAGCAGCAGCAGCAGCAGCAGCAGCAGCAGCAGCAGCAGACTGCCATGGCTCGCGGTGTGATGTCAGGATTGACAGTAAGGGGTGATCATATCCAAGTGACAGAGTAGCCAAGAAAATGATGTCCAAAGTTTTCGGTGGAGCAAGCCCCCGCTGAAGTCTCAGGTTCACAATTTCCATTTGGAGTTCGCAGGTTGTCTTTTTACAGGCGGGAGCACTTGAGGTCAGGAGTACGTTGCAGACAGAATCTCGAATGTGAAGAACAGATACAAGCAAAACAACGCCACCTGAGTAGTGCTTGCTTCTGGACTTCTTTTGCTGGGTGTGCATGGGGATTAATGATCACCTTCAGTGCGCACATGACCGGGACCTTTGTGCAAGTTCGGATCTGGCTAGCAAAAACTAGGGAATTTCCAACCTTACCCCTACTATGCACAGGCTCTCTAAATCTCGAAGCCTCACAGTATTCCATGAAACGCTACAATTTCAACACTGTCCTCACCCCTGAAATGGGACCCCCTCGAAAGCTTGCATGCGTACATTTCTGTAGCCAGCGTGCAGTCTAAGCCAGACAAACCATCAAGACTGACTCCACGAGGCTTCATGAAGTGGATGAAAGAGACTGGGACAAAGCAGTGTCCGCAATGACACCTGCCCGCAAGTCAGTGAAGCGCGTGGGACCAGTGTCAAGCTGGGGTCACCCCGCGCACCATTCAACCTTTTATAATAGTTATAAGTGGCGCTCCATGGAAGCCCCTCTGCACCAGTCGGCAAAGTATGGATGGATTTGAAGAAATCTGTGACATGATGCACGCATCCTCACGCAAGGCACTTGTGCTGGTAAACTTTGCAGCGTTGGACCCTCTTTGTTGCTAGATGGCGTCCTGCCGAGATCACGATAAAGACCATAAGTAGACCACGTTACGAGAGGCTAGAGAATCAGCTCTTCCGCTGCGTGTTCTCGGGGCTTGAAGCAGGCCCTCTGACTGCTGCAAGTTACAAATAATCATAATTTCTCGGAAGCCTCAGCACTTGGGCCGCATCACCCATCACGCGTGAAATCTAGCTTCTGAGGCGGGATGGCAACGTCCAAGGAAAACTTGGATGCCCAGACGGAGCCCGGCCTGCATCAGCTTCTCAAAGGATAATGTGGCAGACAGTCAGACGATTGTACACATGCTGCTGGTTCTGCACATTTAGTCAGAGGCCAGGCGGGGATGAGTCATGACAGCCGCTGTGGCGGGTCATGACAACCCTTCGGCCCTGAGTCATCATCATGCACTATATTATATTATGTCATGTTGCTATACTGCTATACAAGAATATGTATAAGACACGCACATACACGCACCAAAGGGCTCTTCAGCTTGAGGAGAGCTCAGAAGTCATCGCGCAATAGCAATTCGCGTATCGATCCGTAGAGTGTGTTGGATAAGCCATGAAGGTGGAAAACAACAAAGTCCAAGTTCTGAAGCATACCCAACCACACAGACGGTCTTGGGCGGGAAATTTCGGCAGCCTTCTTCCTTCCTCTAAGGACCAGGTGGAGGAGTGTCACAAGATGTTGTGCCGCAGTTGTGGAACCAAGCAACTCGCCGTTGATTTGGGGCTTGTTTGCTGCAAATTGTTCAAACGGTGGGCGCCTTGAGGTGTTGACTTGCAAGATTGGTTTTCTTTGAGGTGACACCTGTTCAAGCATTCCTTGCAATCGAGCTGTTTTGAGCGCCGCTGCGGTAACGTTCGGTCAGTTTTTTAGGTTGGCAGGTCGGGAGTCTTTGGTGGGAAAATTCATGAGGCCCCAGCACAGGCTACTGTGCACTTTGGACTTGCGTTTCATTCTGTAAAGTAGTTTGCGAACCAGTTCGCACAGCAGGGTGTCCATCATCATTTCGAGAAGGCGTTGAAAGGGCTGAGGTTGTACCCGGACCCGCTGACGCTGTGCAAGACTGTAGACTGTTGATCATGTGATCGACTCTCCAACTTCAAGGTTTCATGAGGTTTCTTTTGAGGCGCTGATGTGCGAGACTTTTTGGTGCTGCTCGGTTTGCTGAAGCCGCGGCACGGACTGCAGGTTCTGTTTTGGCTGCGGCGCCATCCTGACTGAAACCTACACTTGTGCCCTGGTCGGGAAGCACCAATGTTGGTAGCGGCAAGATCAATTTCCAGCAGGGGTTTCCTGGGATTTCACTCCTTCATTTGAAGAAACAGTTTGCGATTCCAGATAAGTCTTTTCCGCGCCTCGAGGCCAACATCAATTCATCATATCATCAGCTTTCCTGGGCCATTCCATTTACCGCAGTACGAGATCGATTGTGTGATGCAGCAGACTGCAGGAAGTACAAATACTTTTGCAGAAGTATGCCGCTGTTGTTTGTAGCAGTCTATGCTATCCCGTGCTATGCGATTACAAGCATGCATTGGTTGTTTTGGGTGGCTTGCTGCAGAGGACCTCAGCTTTTGTTTGGGGGGGTTGGCTCGAAAGTGCAAAACGAACTGCACGTCTTGTCAGCATAATAATTCCGAACCCGATAAAGGTAGGTAGGGATGCTGTTGTGAATTATGGTAGGAAGCACGACGTGAGGCAGAAACTCATTCGTGGAGGGAGGGAATCTTGCAATCCTACCTTCACTGCCTTCACTCAGCCTGCATGGTGTGAGCTTCAGTCTGCAGACGCAGACTGGGAATCACGCATGCTGATCCAGGTGGCTGCACGCAAAATGCCCACAACTTCGTGGACCCACACACGGGGAAGTTTCTTGACGCACGTTGGGCAACCTCTCTCTCCTGTGTTCGAAGAGACTGGATTGCGATAACATTTCTTGGGGGTGTTGTCAGGTCGGCCTTCTTGTTTCATCCGTATGTGTTCTGCCCTCAACAAAGACTTGTGATACTTTGCAGTTTTGTATACCAGTATGCCTGCAGCATTGGCAATCATGCAAATCATTGCGCTGCTTGTGCCGAAGCAGCAAGAGTTGTGACTGCACTTGTATTCAGAACTCTGTTCTTGGCAAGCCCCGGGTCCCTGAACCACACGACGTAACAACAGCCCTGTGTGTGGCGCATTGAAAGCTCCAAAGCCCAAAACCTTGAAACACCAAAGCCACTGAACCGCAAGCCCAAAGAGCCTAAGGCACTGAAAACTCTTGCTCGTGGCCCTGAATCATATGACCATGTCCCACACACCCTTAAGCCTTTCTTCCCAACGCTGCAAAGCGTGAGCCACTCCGCCTAGTACCATGCAAACGCTGAAGCCATTCACTGTAAGTTACTTGTACTCTGCAGCTCAGAAAAGCTAGGGCAGGGTAGAATATATTGGGGTCATATTGGGATAACGGAAAAGACATGGAAACTACCATAGTATACTGGGGTTAGATTGCGATAATGGAAAAGAACATGGAAACTACTAGAACGGGTTATTTAGGGATTATAGGGAACCTATACTATAGTTCCATAATTCCTACTCTTTAGGGTCTACTGGTAACATGCCTAGGCTGATCAAGCATCTCCAGAAGGCCAAGCCAAAGGCTAAGGCCAGGTCCAAGTGACGGGGCCTCCCGGCGAACCTTGTTGCGAGAGGGATCTCCCTGGGCCTGAAGCCCTTCCTGGGGTTTATATGAACCGTAGTCTGAACTCCTAGTATCCCCCCTAATAACCCCTAAAGTAGTCCCCTACATAGCCCCCTTTAAGGAGTTTATGGCTGAATATTGCAATATGTAACAGCCGCCGGATGTAAGGAGCACCGGGTGGCAGTAGAGATGTAGGGCACAGCTATCAAGCACTTTGGTTCTACCTTATGGGCAACCCAAGACATGGAAAAGGGTGGTCTCGTATTCTGAGTATTCATATCCTCGTGTGGCGCTTTGATACGCTGTTGCTCCAGGAGGTTGCTTGCATGCCGAAAATTCCGGGTCAGAGCCCCGACCTAAGTTTGGGGGTTGAAGCTATATTGACATCGACCTCTCTTCTCGTGGTTGCCCATGGGCTGCCAAAAGGTCTTCTTTCCTTTATCTCCTTGAACAAGGTCAGACCATACAGTGCTCTTCGCTTGATCCCTCACTCGTGGACATTGAATTTGCTGCAAAGGCAGCAGTGTGCTTCTCCGGGGTGGTCCAGAAACCATACCCTGACCATTACCCTGACCGTTACTCCTCTTCAGATCACCGTGGTCCATGTTTCGACCATCCCGGCGTTTGCAAGCTGGCGACCCTGGACAGACAACTGCCTTTTGCAAGCTTCAAGAACTTGCAGGGATTCTTCTAGTTTCAGGCCTGGGCCTCTTTGGATAAGGACGAAGCAGGAAATCGCTCACGCCATTTTACATAATCAGGGCGCCTTTGCTACCTTTGCCGAGATGCACGGGGTGTAGTTGTTGAGGTGATTTTTTCAGACAGAGCGACAGGAGGCATCTTGTACATACTATGTGGCGAGGATTCAAAATCACTGTCCCGCGCAGAGGATTGAGCATCACGAGTAACATATGTCGGCGACTAACATCATGCAGCGTTTATCCAGTGGGATCTCCGCTCGTGCAAAGATCCAGTACCCCCCTCCAGCCTGAGCACATGGACATTGGAACATAGAAAGTGCCGAAACCTAGTAACTGTGTTCATTCCGTATGTTAGTTGCTGTTTCATTTCCAGACAAGGGATGAGGATTCAAGACTGCTGCAGCTTCGGATTTCACTGTGAGCCTGTGTTCGCATTGCCCGGCTTGGCTTCAGGTTCGACACGTGAGGATTTCGGGAGGTTTCATATTGGGAGAATGGAAAAAACAATGGAAACTCTTATTTAGGGTTTTAGGGTGTCGGGTTTAGGGTTTAGGGGGACTCTGCCAGTCTGCTCAGCAAGTGTTTCATGATGCGCCTGAATAGGTTCAGCGGCTCATGGGTACGATGGACTTCTGTTTGCTGTAGTGCGAGCCAGCTCACGCAAAACGGCTAACGGTATCATTTGCAGTCTCCTCTTGAGTTGTGATTTGCATTCGCAATTGCTTCCAGGGGCTTATGTGGTAAAAGAAATGCAGTGCAATAAAAAGAAAGAGCAGTTCATTGCACAGTCATTCTTCTCTGCAACTTCTTCTAATTAGAATTTTCATCTATATTCTGAGACAGGCAGCAGCAGGAAAGGGATGCCACGGCCAATTGTGTCACCACTTTGGGAGCTGTGGCCCCACAAGGGGGCGCAACAACCTTTACAGAAAAGGTTTGGGGACTTTCATAAAGACCCGGCGACATGGTCTGTAGGGCTGGGGTCCTTATCTTTTGCCTCGGCTGTTTGCAAAAGGTGTGATGGCTTCATGTAAAAGCAAAGCATGGCAATCATCAAGTCTGTACCCCATACTGTGCGTGCGTTCGTGAACCACACCTCTGCAACAGCCTATGCATCCAGCTGGTGCGCTGAGTTTTCCCAAGTCATTCTGGTTCAGCACGGCCCCTGATGCAACAATATGAAAAGTACTGGGCAAGAACTGGTTCTAAGTAGATGCTTCGACCACGAGATTGTTTTCTAGTGGCTGCAGGAGAGATGAAGTGGGGGTTGCGATAACCCTACGTGGGCACTACCTGTAGAGTCTTCTAGGAGTTAGAGTTAGAGGGGCACAAGCAGGATTTATTCTTTTGATGAGCGGAATGTTCAAAAAGTGAGCGGCAGAGGTTTTGACAAGAAGCTTTTTCGTGTCAAGGTCAGGGGCCTGTGTGGCGAATGCAAGAAGCAAGCAGCACCGCGCACGATGACGGGTCATTCTTGTACTTCTTGACTACATTGTGCCTCCTGTCAGCGTGCCATTGATTGCAATTAAAGTCTCCCGAGTGACTGCCGCCAGCCTTCATGGCTAGCTGTAATCTTAAAACCCGCAAGCAGTGGGCAAAATCGTGGTTGTGAGAAGCTCTGGGCGACGGAGACAGCATCGGCAGGTAATCATGCTATCTGTATTTGGTTCCTTCCAAAGTCCGTGCTGCAACTTGCAAAAAAGGGATGCATTTTTGCCGGACCTTCTAACCAGAAGGGTTCTCAATATTGGGTGTAACTGCTTGGGGCTAAATCGAAGCACCGCATTTGGGCGGCTGGTCAGCTACAGTTATGTTGGGTGGAGGACACGCCCCGCATTCTTGCAGGCCGCTTAGGAGCCCTGGTATTCTACGTTAGAATACATTAGATATCTGAGCCATGCATGGGGAAGCGAGGTTTTGAATCAACCTAGTCTTGGCAAGTTTTACCGAGAGTAGCAGCCAACTGCTTCTTGATGCTTGTCGCCGCAGCTAGCGCAACCGCAAATTTGAGTAGGGGCCCCGGCAAAAAAAGGCTGCAGTCTTGAGTTGTTTGGGCTGCAGCTTCAGGCCAACGTAGATGGCCAGCCCGTGGATTCAAGCCAAGGGGCTGCTGCAGTGAGGGGCTTTGAATGCCTAGCCGCAAGCTTGCTATGCAGCTCTCTTGGAACTAAGGTTTTTTTTTCTGACTGAAGCACTTTAACAGTAGCAGTAACACTTGTGTGCTGGTGGGGTCGTCTTTCATATCAAGGGGCTGGCAGTTAGACCTTTTCTGTGTGAGGTTCAAAAGCACATGTGGGTCGGTTGCCGGGGAGCGGCTGTGCATGAGAAAAACACATATGGGAAGTGACGTCTTTGTGGTGGTAATCCTCGTTGTCCAGCAGCTTGTGTGCCTGACTGAGCCTTGGCAGGTGCAGCTTGCGTCGAATTTACGCGGTGTGCTCTGAAAGCTCTCTGAAAATTCTTTCTGTGCTTGCAGACTTCTTCTGCGCACTTGTACTTCAGCAATGCTGCGGTTTTTCTGTTCCCCACATAATGATCACGGCCACGTTTCCACTTGACGACATGCATGTCCAGGTTTGCACTCGTGCGCATGCCATATAGAATAATGTTGTGTTGTTGCAGGCTGGATTGTGCCAGCGTCAGAGAACACAGCCCTCTTTCGTCATGTCAGATGCAAATCTCAGAGGAACAATGCGATGCGCCCGAGTTCCAAAAAGGCAGCGCGAGGAAGGGCCCTGCATTTGCAAGTATGATAAGCCTGTTGGGGCTACCGGCAACAGAGTCGTTTGCTGTGTGAGGTCGCGGCTGGGCGACGAATCCCAGTCTCTGGTTTGAGTTCTGTATGTCATCCAAATCCTTCCTGAACCACAAATGGACTCAAGCCTATTTATCGCCTTCTGTGAAGTCACCGGCTGGATAGTTTGCGACTTTCGTTTGCGCTGGCTCAGGGCAACGGGGATTTCGGCTTTCGACCGTATTTTCCAAACAGAAGGAGCCCAATGATGACTTGTTATGTCAAGCTTGAAAGTGAATGAGGCACAAACCCCCGAAGCCCGCACCAGCCCGTGGAGTTTTAGCACCAACACCCACCCCACCCACACGAAGTCTAAGCTGATCGGAGACCAAACTTGCAAGCTGAAACCAAAGAACCTTCAACTTCTCTTACATCTTGAGATTGCAGAAGCACCAGCTTTAGCCTCCAAAACATGTCCTAACGTCCCATCCCTGTGGGGATGGACCATTGTGGCGCTAGCATGGGATCCCCTGGCTGGGCCGCCGACGTGCAGCTTCGCGTGGGGGCAGCTCCACAGGCCTTGCTGTGTGCTTCAGGAGGTGTAAGGCTTGGTAGAGGTTTACTTCGCTTTGTCTTGATTTTCAGGGAGAGCAGCAGCATGAGGATCAAAAGTTCCTGGATTGCAGGAATGGGTACTGATGGCTCAGGCCTCGCCTCCCAGCCATGCAGCTTTTCCGCCCGAGCGGGTGGCAATCTGCACACCTAGCGCGCAAAGAAGCTCTCGGACAGCAGTTCAGCCATGTTCAGCCCCGGCAATGGCAGCTGTCTCCTCACCACCTGGGTGTAGGGAATGCCCTCCTTGACGTTTAGCAGCAACATGACAGTCAGCGCAAGGTAGTCTTCCTAGCTACACTTGTGGTGCTCTCAAAAGGTCGATCGCTGTCGCCGCGCAGCGCCCTTGCTGGGTGCTCGTCTGCTGCAGGAGCCGGACTTGGGTGTGCTCTGGGCGAGGTGCTGAGGAAGGATGCGATGTCTCGTCTATAGTTAGGCTTCAGAGAAAAGCCCGCTGTTGATGTGGAGTCTTCACGAGCCGCTGAAACAAGATCCTCAGCAAGGGGAATGAGCCACAACGTATACATACAGATTGGAAGATCCGCTGCCTAGTCACAGTCTACAACCTGCTTGAAACACGCTTCTCCATTGCTTCCGACCGACGAGTCTAAATCATCCTAAAATGGTTGAAGCGGTATAATGCGGTAGACTCCCATGCGTTGGCTGGCTGCTTCCATCCAAGTAGATGTTTCCTTGCATGGGAGGGAGCCCCACGCCAGCAGCAACGGTGTTGGCTGCAAACCTGGAGGTCGCAGGGTTTGGGATTCCGTCGCGTTGAGATTTCTTCTGGAGCTGTGAGATCTCGAATTCTATTTGATTGAGCGCTCGCTGGCTGTAGAAGGACTTGGCCTTCACTAAGCTCTAGGCTCCAGCAGATTTTTGGAACTTGCTGCCAGAAGTTTATGATAGTGTACTTCCTCAGACTCGTGCTGCATGGCTTTTCATTGACACTGCCCCGTGTTCTCGAATTTGCGCGCAGTCGCTCTTGAAATCAGTTTTGAGAGTTTGAGGAAGAAGGGCCGTTAGCTCTGCAACGCTGAGCTAATCCAGGTGGGAGAAAGCACCCTGGTCCTGCAACCAGTATCTCTGTGCACTGACGCGCCACCTGTTCCCAGGAAGCTTCAAAGCTATCCCCGTGCCGATACTACATGCAGCCTCCGGCATCTCGACTTGACAGTGTTTTCCATACATGAAAGCTCAAAGTTCATGTTTAAGCTTATTTGCTGCAAATAAAGTGTAGAAAGAGCTAGTCCCTCCTGGGGGCGGCTTGAGTGGGTGGGCTCTGACAGTCGCTCTGGCCACCAGAAAAGGTGTCGGGCCGTCCAAACTCGAACAAATGCACCGAAGAGTTGGGGGCAGGCGGATGCATTTTGGAGGAGCTTCGTTAAAGGAAGCTACCCACACTAGCTGGGCCCCAACAAGTCTGGTAGATCAGAAGTGCAGATGTTCAAGCCAGCAGCGAATGGCATGGTGGCCTTTTTGGAAGTAGCAAAAGCGTAGTCCAGCTTTGCGTAAGTTTCCCAAGCTAGCCTGGCTGTCCGGTCAGGAGCACTTTCTTAGGGCTTTGGGGCTTGGGTTACAGGGACAAGATGCTGTTGGATTGAGATGCGATCGTGTACGAAGGAAGCACAATTCAGCATACCAGTACTGCGCAAGGGCAGAGTGGTCGGGGACCTCGTGTTGACTCTTTGCGGACCGGCTCTCATCCACATGAGGTTTTTGCTAGATGGGCTTTCAGCAGGGTGCGCTGGTCTTGTATAAGAACGGCGAGACTTCTGGGGCCTGTGAATTGAGCTCCGAGAAGGCGATGCACAGGCTGTAGGGCCATGCATTCCACGTGAATTCATTTGAGTTTGGAGCCTCCAGGAACAGTCCACCCAAGTACTATCCTTGAAAGTTGTTCATCAGCGTTTGGCACTGGGGGAATGTCAGGTCAGGCATGTGGTGAGAGGCAGTTCAAGCCCTTGCCGCTACACAATCGTGCCTTGGATGAACCAAGGGTTTTCTTGGGATGCTTGTGTGTTTTCATGGACAATATACTAATATGAGGATAACTTCTCCATGTTCTACAGCCAAGAGGGCGAGGAACCGGAGAAGCCTTTTCTGTGGAGGCTTAGGTACCAGAAGCCTACTCCTCCCATTGTTTTCAAACACTTGCTCCATCCAAAAAAAGCTGCTTCACGGTGCTACTTGTAGAGACGTTTGTAGATGTCTATGAGCATGTACATGACCGGATGTCTGCATGGACCTTTCCGCGCGCGGTTCGAAGTGTTTCTTGACAAATGTAGATGTAGCCACCATGGAAGTGACACGAAGGTTCCTGGCGAGATGAGATGCTCTAGCCCTCAGGCCGTTCTGGTGAGACAGTTCTTCGTATGCTTCGCGCGGGCGTAATTTTGGGCAGATGCTCGTGTCATGGGGATGCCTTCAGTGACTTCAGATGGTTCTGCATGCGTACATCCTTGCCTCACCTCAACACACCAGTCCTGGCCTGACTCCCCGAAGTCTTTGTTTGAACATTGCATGGCTGACACTTGAGTGTGTCCTGACGGAACGAGTCCTACTAGGACTGATTCCTGTGGCGGTGGCATGCGGTGGTATTCTTATTCCCTAGCATGCCTTCCCGTGGTGTGCTGTATATACGTGCTAGAACAAGTGCGGCCAGCATTCCTTTGCAGCCCAACATGAGTACTTCATACTCCAACCATAAAAACACTTCAATCAACATATTCAAAACAAGCTCCTTCTTCCCCGCATACGAGCCTCAATTGTTTAGGTACCCCTTGCAGGTGGTGAGGACGTATCGCGTCTGCCCAGCAGCACCGGTCCCATTGTGCCTTGCTCGAGGTGATAATTTGGGCTTCTGCACAAAGTTGTACCCTTTTAGGATCTGTTAGGGTTGATCTTGAGTGCTGGAGCGTTACAGGGGTTTGTTGGAATTGGGGGTTTGTAGCCGTTTCTCAGTTCGCAGCCAATGAACCGGTCGGGAATGTATGGGATGATGACTTTGCGCATGTTCCGTTGTTTACGTCTGTGTTCCTGTACAGGCTTTAGCTTGATACTCAAGATCCATTTTTTCATAGGACTGGCAGGGCGCCATGGCAGTCATAGTCATTGTCAAAATGAGCTTCCTGGTAGCAAGGATCCCCAAATTTTGGCAGCCCCTTTACGGACCTGAATCTGAGTGAACGCCAATTTCGAGAGGGTATCTGTTGGATGACCTATTTTCCAAAGACCCATAGGCATTCGAAAGTGTAGAGGCCTCCAGCACAACAAAAGGCTGTTGCATTCATTGCTTTCGGGCGCCAAGTGTTGCAGAGCACGCGAATGGCTTCGCTTAGTTTTAACACGCGCCCCCCAACTCCCCCGAATCCCTCAACAGGGAACACGCAGCGGGGGGAATTCTATGATGAATTCAGGGGGGTTCTGAGGTAATGAGCGGTGGTACACTACAGGACCCACGAAGGATTGGGGATCTCCTGCATTTCCTTGATGCCTAGTAAGGCTCTTATGGGTTCCCTAGTTTCCTAGATCTTAAAAGGGTCTTGATTACATTGCTCCATTAATACATTTCGATAGTTAATCATTTCGTGTGATTTCATGCTGTCCCGGATTTCCTAAGTAAGTTGGAATAGAGGAAAGGCCGCCCGCGCCTTGAAAGTTGCTTGTTGTTAGCAGGGGGTTTTAGGTTTTATACACGAAGGGATTTCAAGGCACTGACAACTTGTGCTATTCACTTCAGATTAAATCTGCTGCTCCACTTCGCATCGCCTTCAGTTCTGTGGATTTTCGTTCAGGCACCGGCATCCTGTGTTGGTATTGAGTACGTGATACAGTATACGAAGATTACTATAATGTACTATACTGTCGTCTACCATGACATACGATAATATATAACCATCGATTTGCAGCACGTGTCCCATCATGACAGCAAGCTGCGGACGCAACTTATCGTGCAACTGCTCAAGGCCTCGCAAAGAAAGAATGCAGCCTTTTCTGGATGCCGTAGATATCTCGAGATCACTTGTGGAAGCAAATCGTGGTCGGACTTGTTCATCTGCACATACCCAGTTGACATTTCTGTGGTGTTATGTTGATTTCGATCTCAGCTCAGGCAGAGCCAGCATCTCACCACAGCCCAAACTCAGGCGGGGTCGGGGGTTCTCCACTACCGCTCTCCTACTGTCATATGAGCTATAGTCTACACCCCTTAAAGGGGGATTTTCTAGGGCACAACTATAGGCTATAGGGATTAAGAAAGAGGGATACTAGGAGTTTAGACCAGAACTCATATGGTAGGTTCAGCGTTTAGGTATTGCCCCCACGAGCGGGTCGCAGGCTGGGCCCTTTGCAACAGGCTTTCTGGCATTGCTGGAAATTCCAAAAACTCAAACCAAGTACGTCAAGTGTACAAACCAAGACAAGCCGCCTGGTTTGAGACTGCATTCCGCTTGCCCATTCACTCTACTTACGAGAACTGAAGTAGCTGTTTAAGGAGGGGCCCAAGTGAGGATACGTGCAGACAAGCTCCACAAATATTGGTTGAATGTCATCACCGCGCTTTGCCGGACATTTCCTTGTTCTTAGTTGCCAGTGCCCGTTTACGGTGCACTCTTTGCAAGGTTTGGCCCAATGTCGTGCAGGGCATCCAGTGCATCTTTGGGGATGCCCCTGGGCTTACAGCCACGTGCATGGCAAAGGGGGCAGGCTTTCTGCACTGCAGGCGAGAAGAATCACCCTAAAAGTTACATCACGACCTGCTGTGTAGTGAAGGAGCTGGGTGTTGTAGGCAGCACTCTGGCAGCATCATAATATTCGGGTTATAGGGGTTATATAGGAACAATGGAGACTAAAATGGAAACTACTATAGGACATTGGGGCTATCTAGGGATAATGGAAAAGAACATGGAAACTACTATGGTATATTGGGAGTTATATTGGGAAATGATTCATAAATCCCAACATCCTTGTAGTTTCCATTTTCTTTTCCATAACCGTTGAGATTGGATGGGAGAGTTGCCCAGGCTGGTGTGCCCCCGCCGCCTTTGAAGAACCCCACCCTGAGCATCCTCATCCGAGACTTCGAGATGGAGACCCTGGGTTGCAAAGGGGGTATATAGGGATAATGGACAAGAAAATGGCAACCACCATAGTATATTGGTTGTTTATAGGGGGTGTATAGGGTTTAGGGTTTAGAAGGAATGGAAAAGAACATGGAAACTATTTCTGGGGACTGCTATAAGGTCTACGGAGTGGGGTGGGCGTGGCTACGCGTCCCTCATCTCGACATGTGGGGCTGTGGAGGCGGCTAGCATAGCGCCTGGTAAATCGTAGGTTTATAAGTGGACCACAGTTTCACAAGCCGGGATTCCGACTGAAATCGCTACTGTGATAAACAGGTGATGACAATTGAAAATTGTCATGGTGCCGTTGCCACCTTACTGCATCAAGATTTTGTTGAACCTGTAAGGAAGAATAAGGAATTCTTCCAACCCAAACCGTCACCAAGAGGTCAAGATGCCTGCTGTTTCTGGTTTGTGCCCTGTTTAACTGTGCAATGCGAATCAAGGCCGTGAATCCAAATGGGCAAACACTCTAAGCCTTCCCAGAAACATGCTTATGATCCCGGCCGATTCCCCAGGAATCCAGGGCTGCAGTCTGACTGGGAGAGCAATTTGGGCCGTGGCCTCAGCCAGGGCGGCCCTGGGTCGTGTTGACAGCTAGGCCATCTGTCCGAGCCGGATGGCTGGTGCGTGGAGGCTGTTCGCGGTGATCCTGTATAGCCGAAGCCCGCTTTCCCCCGGTGCGGACATTGCGCAGAACGCAATGGGGTCAACGTCATGCAGCATTGAGTTAAAAAGCTCAGTCACCGCCAGCAGACGGATAAGGAAGGCTACAATATAAATGCCGCCGGAAACAGCCGAAACACGACATCTCGGGATTCCAGGATCCAGGGGACCGCAGTCAGGTTGGACGAGCCTCCGAGCCTCAGCCCGATTTTGACACGGAAGCCCGTCCTCCGTCCAGGTGCTTGCGGGCGCTGTGCGAAGCACATTAGCTCCATGCTGCTCGAGCTTGCAGCGGCCCAAGCCATGGGATAGGGAAATTTGGGGGATTGGCGGTGGAGTTTTGTACGACGCAGAGGGTTGCTGTAAAGGTAGTGTGCCATGGAAGTACGTGTTTTTGATTTAGATGCTTTCTTCTCATAGCCGGCGAAGCTTTGGAGTTGAAGAAGCTGCCGTGCTTTTCATGTGACGAAGGGTGCAAAAGACCTGTCTCCCGTTACCCGAACCAGCTAGCAGAGTGGACACCAGGGCCCTGACACCAAGTACATTTTTTCATTCTTCCCTGGCAATCATGAAGTTGAAAGCTTTCGGACCTACACGGGGGAAGATTTAATCGTTGCTGAGAGGGAGAACCCTGACCTTTGACCTCGGCAACCCGAACGTGAAATTTCACTAAGTGAGGCTTTGGGTGATCGGATACTGGTGCCCCTGGCTCCGGGCGGGCCCAGCGTTCCAGTGCCACTGGGTTGCCTACCCGTCTTCAATTCTTTTCTTTCTCGCGCTGCTTCTTATGCGGGATCCGTTTGTACTACTCATTCTTCCTCAGTGCCTATGGCCTCTGCCTCTTGGGCATTGATGCTGCTTTGAGGGTCTGGCTTGTTCTTGACTCTAGAGGCTACGGGAGGAATGTAGTTAGAGTACATGCTTGTTGCAGTTGATAGTCATGTTTGAGGATCTACTCCATTTCTAGATTCTAGAGTCATCACTTGATGCTGCTCGGGCTCCTGGGATTCTCCTGGCCTCCTGGGCTCCACGACTTGGATTTGACTTCTACTATCGCATGCAAGGTCGACCAAGGGGCCCCAGGGTCGTCCCTCGCAGAATTGGCAGCAGGCCCGGCAATTCCTGGAAGAGTTAGGGGGACTGGGAAGCATTTAAACCCAAGCATTTAACTATTGAGGTAGGGGTTCTTATTGTAAAGAAGTTAATTAAATGCCTATAGTTAAATGCTTCCTAGGGTTCCTAAAAGAGACATTGCTCTAACCAACCTTGGCCTGGTGTAGTTCGTTGTGCGTGCAGAATGGGCAGAGCACGTATGGCTGCTATGGCATTTTTTTCTTGCTTGGCTCGTTTTGTCGTCCATTGCGAGCTGACCATGGCCCTTTGAAGGCTGTGTTGTTGTTGAGGCCACAGGGAGTGCAATCTTTCCACACCACTCCATGTCGCCAAAAGACCTATAGGCTTCTTGTCCGTACGGACTTTAAAGAGGTGTTCAAGACATACCATTTTGTCGCAGTCGTGAGTACCTTTCAGGGGTAATGTACAAGGATAATTACCTTGTTCGTAGGAACTGTAACATGCGCTCATCAGGGAACAAGCAAACAAAACCCATAGCGTTGAACATCTGCTCGGGACCCTTCAGAAACCTCGCGAGACAGGGCAGAAACCTCTTGTAAACCTTTACTTAATGGGGGTTAGTAGGCAATGAGGGAATTTACTCCCCACAGAATCCCTATATATATATATATATATAGTGTATGCCCTTATTCCCTACCTAACTCCAGTAGGTCTATAGATGATTTCCCAGTACAATCCTCCATATACTAAAGTAGTTTCCAATTTGCTTCTCCAGTATTTCCTATACATAACCCCAATATATACACCCTAAACCCTAAACCCTAAACCCAGTAAGTTTATGAAATCCACGGGACAGCTCACAAAAGCAGGCTTTCGCTGCCTGCTCTCCAGCTCTACGAGCCGCCCTCCGGCTGAGGAATACAGCCAAGGCCTGGTCCTGGATGTGTAGATTTATAGAGATAGAAAAAGATGCTGTAGCATACCAGATAATATGTGTATATATGTATATATACACACATATATATATCTATATGTATGTGCGCCTGTACATATATATATGTGTACATAGGTTTGTTGGCTATGTGTGGAAAGTTATGTTATGAGTTGCGGAATACATGTGTTGGTTGTTTAGATAAGTCCGTACGTTTGTAGGTGGATACGCAGGCAGAGTTAGGTAGGTACTGCAGGTATTTATGTTTGTCTGTCTGTCCGCCCGTCTGTCTGGGTATATGTGTATATGTGTATGTTCGTGGTACGCGTGCAACTGTATGTGTATATGTGTGCATGCATGTATATAGATTTGTCAAGCTCTAGGGATAGTCATCATCGCTACATGGAGGCTGGCAAGAAGGACGGTCTTATCTTGGAGTCTATATGATGCGTGGTTTTTTTGTCGGTCATAGGAGATATGTAAAGGATGGACATTGGATTCCTGACGCAGAGTTTTTGATTGGAAAACGATAACACACTCACCAAACACGATAACGACAACATATACCTAGAAAATTGGAAAACGATAACACACGCACCAATTTTCCGTTGACCAGTTGCCCAGACCTTGAACAAAAACCGTGCATCATATGTCAGTTTCCAAACATTGTGTGTCAGGAATTCACGTATGGACGCATGTTTGCCCGTCCGATACATAGGTCGATAGATACCTCAATATGTACCTCGACACATACCCCGAAACATACTCGCACAAAGGCTCTTTTGTCAAGAGCCATGTACCTGCGAAACATAAATTTGAAACATGCACCGAAAACACACCCCAATTCAAACATGCATTTTTGATGAGGGGTTGGTCAGAAACATCCATATGATACAGTAGTTTATCATTCAAAGGTACATATATGTATACATATACACATAGAGACGCATTGTTCTGCACATGCGCGGTTGCTGCGTGCTTGCTGAATGTTCCTGCTACTTCGACTCTTCTCATGCCTCCTCGTCATGGCAATCCTGTAGTTGTGACCCATATGTACTCAGCTTTGGTTTTCGAGAAAAAGCGTGATGGTTTTCGAGTTTGTCGAAGCAACATGTCTCCCACTGGCCCATACTACACGATGCTCACAGAAAGCTTTCAAACTCTCCTGATCTTGCACACCTCGGCACATTCCAGTCGTTGGTGATGAGCGTTCAGGTTGGAAGGGGCCATGGATTTTGGTCGATTCTACGGGGCTAGGTTACAAAGATGCTTGCGGGGGTTCGGGAAAGCCTCAGATCCCAGCTTAGAGTAAAATGTAGGACCCTCCTCCGCCTTTCCGTGTAGCAGGTCGAAGCCTGCTTCGCGCAAGCGAGCTGCTCCAACCCGAATTCCTTGGGTTGGCGGACGGGGGAGGCCGTGGGCTTTACCGCGCAGTTGAGATTTGCGCGCTATGGGAGGGGTCTGTTAGTCATGCATATCATAAAGGTGCACTAGTTGTCTTTTTGCCGACTTGGGTCAACGTTCAAAGCTTTAGTGTGAAGCACAGCGATGAAATTACACGGGATCTTTGCCTCACCAAAAATAATTTGATGTCAGACAAAGTATTTGTTTAGCGGTGTCATACGGGCTTTATGCCAATGTTCTGCTACATAGAACAGGGCTTTGGGATTGAGAAGCGTTCAGGTTAGATGGGCCCGATGTTTCTCCTCTTTTCTGGATCAGTGCGGGTGGACCAAGGTTACAGAGCTTTACTTTACTGCCTGGCGTTGCTTGGCATTTGTACCAGAGTATAGCATGGAGCTGTTGGAGTCGTGGCGGTGGCAGTGGCGTTGGCGCTGGCGAGGGTGCTGGAGTGGTGGTGGTGGCGGCGGCGGCGGCCGCGGCGGCGGTGGTGGTGGTCATGCTTGTGGTTGCGGTAATGCTCGCGCTTGTGGTTGTGTTAGCAGGAGGAGTAGCCTCAGCGGTGGCATAATGATGAGGAGTTGGCTTACTGCTTTTGAAAAAATGTTTTGCAGGTGCAGCGCTTCATGCGCCTCTGCTTTGACTCTCTGGGCCTACCGGCTCCCTTGTGCCATCCAGCAGTATGGTATCAGCCGCGTGGCCATTTTTCAACATGGTGACTGGTGAAGATAGGACCCTGCTGGAGGTGGAGGATGTGAGCTTGTTGGTTTTAGGCTTCTGTGAGTCCTATCAGGAGTTGGCAGTGTAGCATTGTTCTTCGGATAGCCTCCTTCTAGGATCTGACCAGGTCGGGTGAGTAGGCATGGAGCCCTAAGTATCCCTAAGCCTAAACTTTTTTGCCGTAGCGTGACCACCAGGTTACTCCGAGAGGTGACTTCTGATCCAGCGGTGCCCTGGCTTGGAAAGGATGGACAAGGTTTGATAGTTCTTGAGGTAGAAATTAGACATGCAGCCCTCCGAAGCGCAATGAGCTCTTTGGACATGTATGGGGCTTAGGCATCAAGTCCCCCCCGCCCCCACAAGGTTTAAAGCAAGCTTCTTGATGAAATTGGAGGTCAACCACGTTTCAAGATCCGACGTTGTTGATGTACTTATCATGAACATGTTGGGTGCAGCCAACGCTTCGTCAGATAGTTTGGTTTGGGATGCAGATCCGGTTCACTGCCTCCGCACTCAGTCAAGACAGCCCCGTGTCAGACTCCTATCGCAGTTGGATGCTGTCTCCTGGAAGGTTTCCCAGCAGGTTGCCACAGGCACCCCCTCTTTGTAATGGGCGAAATCTTTCTTTTCTATAAGCCTATAGCAGCTTGTAGCTACTTCGCCGCGGCCTGCCGTACTTGTACGCAGCCTCGCTGACTTTCGGCATTCTCTGCAATTGAGAGAGCCGGAAACTCGTCCATGTGTACTCTGAGCGTCATCTAATTACCAAGCGACTTCCTCTTAGGGTTTCAGGTTGATGCCGGGCTTGTAGACACCCCTCCATGGATGTCCTCCTGAGGCACGTCTGCCCAAGGATAGCGCTGGCGACTTTCTGCACCTCTTCTTGGAGCGGCTGCTTAGTCACCTGGTCTAAGATGTGGCTTCACTGATTCGAGACAACGTGAAAGCCATCTGTGGGAGTTTGCCCACTTAGGGGTGCCTCGGACATTTTTGGGTTATGAGATCATTCTGAATTTGAGGGCATTATGGTGCTGCATATTTTGAGAGCACTGACCACTGTCTATTGAATGCCATGCAGATGGAGTAAACTAACCCAGGCCAACGTGCTGACGGCCCAGGGCCAGGTATGACAGAAAGTGAACTCACGGGGTCGTAGGAATCTCTGTAGTTTCCATTTTCTTGTCCAGTATCGCAATATAACCCCCAATATATACCCTAAAATCCCAATATAACCCCAATATAACCCTATATAAACCTACGTAATGCGAGCCAGCTTAAGCTCAAACAACGCCCCCATGGCTGCAGCACAAGCCACCAATGACGCACTGAGGTTTTCAGATGGCGCAGCAGGATGGTGGTTTCAGCCTAGGGGGGCAAAGATGTCTTGCGTTCAAGATTTACATTTGAACCCTTCCAGCGAGTTCCTTCGAAGGCAAGCCTGGTTAGACCCGTGTCAATGCGACGCTGGCATACCAGCTTCTCATTATGATCTGCGGGCCTAACCTTTCGAAGCCCCACATGTGTCTGTAAGCGAGTGGTCTTGGAAGTCTGTCTTGGGCTTGGAAATGATTGGAACACGGCCGCGCCGCACTGCACCCTGCATGAGTGGGTCGACCATCATGGAAGTGGAGAAGACCTGCCCAAGACTGGGCTGGTCAGCAAGCTTCATGTCATCGCAACAGTGTCGGGTGGAACCGCCTCACAGAACCCTGAACTGAGCCATGACCCTCCATGAGCCCGGATATCCGGTAATCGTGATGTTGGTCATGCTTTCTTGCCAGCACTACAGTTTCAGAGGAGTTATTCAACTTGGTTGAGCTTCAGCTCTCCTGCCTCATGTTACTTACTTTGCTGCGAGGAAATAACAAGCAACGCTCAGTCCAGGGCTCGGTGAAAAAAACTTGATCTGCGACGACCTTTTGCCCCTCTTCGGGCGGAACCCTGCCCATCCCGGAACCTCCATAAATTTTCTTGATCCACAGCAGGACACACAGCGAGCGGAGGTGCCTCCGCCAGTGAGCAGAGGTTGCCCTGCTTGAGCAGCTAAATCCAGACATCTTCACACAAAAGCAGGAGATGGTAGGGCTGCGGGTAACCGGGTAAACAGCATATCAGCGCCAGTACCCTGGAAAGGGCTTGGTATGGGATTGGGGTCTGAGTCTGCATTGGAGGCTATGTCCAAAGCGCTTCTTTGATCTGTTTCGCAGGGTACAAGTACGAAGCAGGTCAGCAAAGAAGTCTGCTGCAAGCAGCCTGCTGTTGCATACACCCCTGTGTGTTGATGGTGGTGCGGAGGTTGCATTGAAAGCGCCAGGATGGAGGCGCGGACTCACGTCAACCCATCGAAAGACCAACTGCATAGCATCTTTGCTCGCAGCATCTTTGCTCGCAGCTGCAAATTCTTGCGCCGACGTACGTGCAGCAAGCACGTCTCAATGCACTCACAAGAAGGGCTCCTTTCAATTGAGGTTGACAACCACAGGACAAGCATTTCTCCAATGTTGCGATTTGTAAGGTGATGGGTATTTATGCCTAGTTTGTTTTCCAGGGTTGCTAGACGTTTGCTACTAGCAGCTTCAGAGAAATTACGTCAGAGGCCGCGCGCTCAGCGGTGTGGGGAGCCTTCCTTAATTATACACAGCGAACGCAAACGCCCTTGAAAATGCTAGGAGATTCTGTGCTTGAAGCAGTGATCTCGGCGCTGCTGTGGCTTGAGCTCAGTACTCCAGATATCTTCGCATCAACCGCCCATGCTTCTTTGACAGGCGGAGATCGCAAGTGATGCCAAGCTGTGTTCTGGGCAGCTTCCCGCCTAGATTCGAGGTTCTTGCATCCGTCCTAATGCAACGGGAGGTTGATGCATGCATCTTTTTGCCATGCATGTCGGGAATGCGGTGCTTGGGCTCACCTACCTGATGCTGCAGTCTGTGCTAGCCTCTGAAGCCCGCAGGCACTTTTTTCAACGCGTGTGTCGGACCCCTGATTTTAACTTTCATTCTAAAATATCGTGGACGCTTCACAGGACCTCCCAGCAATGCACGGACCATCAACATTCAGATCTGTGCGCATCCCGTACCGCATGATGGACGATCTGAGGAGCGCAATCGTATCGGGCTGCCAACTGTCAACGCCGATTAGCTGTGCATCTGGCTTTCCAGCTGCCATTACGTGGTTCGTATAAGTCGAGTTGCTCACTGGGCTGAGGAAGTCACTGGGTCGACCCTCAACTGAGACAGAGCATAATTTCAAGACTGCGAAGAACTAGCTGTTGGGCTGCCTGTGGTTTCCCTGACCTTGGCCTGCTCTTGCCTGGACTAGCAAGGGAACAGAACCGAAACTAGTTACTACAGCTTGCTTCCTCTTGTTATCTCTTGTTAAGCAGTGATCATGACCATGTTGCATGCATCTCTTCCGGGCAGGGTCTGACAGATAAATAGCTTCTTGTGCTGCCCACCTGGCAACAGGCGCAGCTGAGCTGGGGGACTCCATGAAGGTGCCTGCCCCTAACTAGGGGGAACCTAAAATAGACCTCACATACTATAGTCCTTAGTATAAAGGTATGCCTGATCCCAATCTAGAACCCCCAAAATATTACAATCCTCATTCTAGGGACCCTCAAACAGGTACCCCAAACCCCTAAGCAAGACCCTATAGTAGGGACCCCCAAAATGGAACCATCCCTTAGTTTGCTGGGAGCTTCAGCAGGCCAAGGTTTAGGTCAGCACTCCAGGTGGTAGTTTCCCTAAAGACGCGGACCGGGGGATCCCCAAAAGGGTGCCCCTAATGTTGGGAAACTACCAGGTGTTGCAGGCGCATTCCTCAACGATTCTAGGCTAAGGTTTCCAGAAGATGGGTTTGGAAACCTAGCCCTGGGTCCACCCAAACCGGCTTGCTCTGCCGTGCTTCTCATTGCCTCACACAACTCATAACTCGAGGGCATTGTGTTTATGAGTAGGGTAGTTTAGGGTTTTTCTTTCCTAGGATTTAGTGGAGTTGGAGCTTCATGATTTGGTCTCTCCTTCCTAGCCTTGACATTCTTCACTAAGGCTTCCGGCTAGGATTACATAGGGATTATGTAGGGATTACATTACGTGCCGTTAAGCGATATTACACCAATACGGGAGAATCACATGGAGCAGGAATTTGGACATGAAATGGAAACTGAGATTATTACTGGATTGCAGGTGCGGCTGTTGCCCTATGTGAAAATGGACGACGGCTGCTCTGTGCCTTCGACAATGACGCCAGGCTTCCCGCCTGCCAGTGTAAGGGTCCTGCGCATGCCTATCAGTGATAGCCACAACAGGCGGCACAGGCACAGTTGTTTTCTTCCCAAGCCCCAGGAGAACGCTGGAGGAAGTTCTTCAGATGTCAACTCATAAGCACCTAACCTTCGCTTTGAGCTCTGGAGCTCAAGTCTGTCCAAGAGACAGCCTCGAAGTGACCCAACCTCAGCCCAGTTCCCTTCCACACCTGGGAAGCAAGTCCAAACATCAGCCATTGGCAAGCAAACTGTGGCTCCGAGTGCGAATCTAGCCGCGGCTGTCACAATCCCGCATCCACAATCGGAAGGCCTAGATGAGCACAATAAGAAGGTTTGTACAGACATCACTCTTCTTGTGACAGGTTGCAGCCAATCTTGCCAGAAATTCAAATTTTTACTCTGGCCGCAAGAGGCACTGGTTGCAAAGATCCTGCACGACCCAAAATCTGCCACGTTTTTCAGACGTGCTGCGGACTGGAAGTCAGTGAAGGCTCTGGAGCTGGTGGCGAGCAAAATCGACGCGTCCTTGAGGATGTGCCACCCAGACCTTCATGAGCAGGCTTTTTCCTAGACTTCTGTGTTCGGCCCATGAAATGATAGCCATGGCTCTTGCACTTTCCGCGTGTGTGAGAGAGAGTGACATCATACGCTTAGGATTCAAACTGTAACGCATTCGTTTGTGGCCACCCAGGATACACCTCCACAGCGCCAGCGCCTCTCCCTCGAAGGGCCCCTGAGATGGCACCATGAAGTTGAGGGGAGCGGGTACCGAGTGGTTAGGGTCAAGGTTTAGGGTTTAGGGTCTAGGACAGTTGAATCCTCTGTAGCTGATGCTTTGTGGCATTACGAAGCTGGTTTGCATCCCGAGCTGGTGAGAATGCACCCTCGACACAGGTTAGAAGGCCGATGCGCCCAAGAAGTACTTGTAAGGCATGCATCCAGGTGATGTGTCCTGATCTGCCAAAGTTTTTCACGGATACCCTTTCTATGATCCTCAGAGGAGGGATTCTCATAATCTGCCACAAATCCAATAGATGCAAATCCGTACACATAGATATATCTCCTTTTTTGACCCCCGCACAGGTTTGGTGGCCTCGCCCGTCCGTCTATCATCTTTGCTTGGGCCGCCTACAGTCGACCAAGCTGCAGCAAAGAGCTCTGCTGCCCTGGCTCCAAGCCGAGTCGGCGAGATTCCCAGCTCCTTGCTACTGAAGTGGACAATATTTCAAATTCAGCATATAGGGTTTTGTAAGGGTGTCGGATTTAGGATTTAGGATTTTTTGAGGTTTAGAGTCTTATAAGGGCTTAGGGTTTATCAAGTGATTAGGGTTCAGAGCTTCCCAGACCTCCGGTCCAAGGCCCAAGCTTCCCCGGGAGAACTGCATGCAGCGCCTCCAACTACAGCTTCGGTCCTCTCAGCTTCCCCAAGGAGGAGGCGGATGTGTGTCAATAGGGTACCCCAAATCTGCTGCCCCTAGGAGAAGCGGACCTCCCATACAAGGAAATCATGAATTTTTGGAAGCCACGCTTTGAGAAGCGTCACCCCAAACTGCGGATACATTTTAGTAGCCCAAAGTGCTATCTACGGTGCCCCAAAACAAAAGGCCTATAGTTCCGAGAATAACCCATATGAATCCCTGAAACACGAATACAAACTAGAGACCTTCTACGCCTCAAAATGAGGTCTGAGAATTTTGTGATCCATGCGACGGGATCCAGATATGTCTCTTCAAGTTCCTGCACAGGGATTGTCACATTGCCTGTATGACATGTGGGTAGCTCCTTACGTAAAATTGCGTCATATGCGTCCGCAGTTCCCTTCCTTTTTCATGTGTACATTCCTTGTATAATCCGTCCGATACCTTCCCAATTCAAGGAAGGAGCCTACAATGCCTGTACGTCCCCTGCATGAACGTAGTCTATCGCCCTGAGGTGACGGTCCTGGCCTCCCCTCCTCAGCCGAGGCAGCAGGCAAATACGGGCTTGGGGTGCATGGGGTTTAGGAGTCGGAAAGTATAAAGGGATTGCGGTTTGGCGTGTAAGGTTCAGGACTTAGGGTTTAGAGGTCAGGGATTATTAGGGTTTGGGGTTCAGGGTTTTTAGAACATCAGGGCCCTTGACAGACGCCAAAATCTTGGCTTTGTTTTGCTGAGCAACTACTACGTCCACTTCTTGTGCCAGTTCTGTCCGCAGATTGAAGAAGAATCGCCCGAGACAGTTTTGCAAGACTGCTCCATCATAAGCATTTCAAGCTGCATCGCTAAGTAAGCGGCATCAGCGCACGGATGGCCATTCCAAAGGCATTAATGTGATACCGTGTCCAGGGAGCCCTAGGCGGGGAGAGACACATTGTCATTGTACTGGCGCAAAAAGCAGCGCAAGACTGCCAGAGCGGCTGGCAACTCGCAATGGAATATGTATACATATATATGTATATATATATGTGTGTATATATTTCTGGATGCAATGGACATGCATTCTGTTTCATGGCGATGTTCCTAGGTTCACGGAACCTTTGAAAAAAAACCTTAGTCAACTGACATCAACGCGTGTGCTTGCGGCAGGAGGAGACGTTCGGAGTGTCTGGAACGCTTTCTGCCAGTGGGGCGGCGTTACAGCACCCCGGACCAAGCCCCTGTATACAACAGTATTATATTAGTGATAAATCACCAGGGGTGGGGGGTTCAGAGCTTGCTGCTCTGTCAATGAAATTTTTTTTGCATTGTGGCCTGTGTGACGGTCCACCCAGTGACGACACAAAACTAGAACTATGACGTTACTTTTGCTGTCAAAGTTACTATTTTGCTATTAGTATTCCTATTGCTACTCGTATTTTTCTATCACGATTACTAGCACTATTACGATTACTATTAGTATTATTGTTACTGTTACTAATACGATTACTATTCCTAGTAGTAGTACTATTACTATTATTACTGTTAGAGTGCCTGAGTCCAGCTCTCGTTTGGTAGAGGCTGGAGTCTTTCTCAGGCCAGCCACAGCAGAGCTCTTGGGTGCTTCAGAGCATCCACGATTGGCCTACCAGGACGCAGGCGAGGACCCTGAACCCTAAAATCTAAAGCCTTGAACCTTAAATGCTGCGTCCCCAGCCCCACAGCTAGGATAATAGTAATAAGTAATATTACTACTATAATAGTAATAATAGTATTCATTCATTCATTCATTCTTTCATTCATTCTTTCATTCATTCTTTCATTCATTCATTCATTCATTCTTTCATTCATTCATTCGTTCGTTCAATCAATACGCCGCAATCCGAGTTGCCTGGCGAGGTATTGCGACAAGTGGGCGACCGATATGGTCGGCACGTCTTGGGTGCAGACCCCACGGTAGGATCGTAATCCGTCACCGTACACAACATATAGAAACACAAGGCATCGACATACAAGATAATAAATTCCCCAATCACGTGACTTCATGGTGAGACCGTCTGTACACCTACCTGCCCTGCAAGTGTGGGGAGTGCAGTAATAATAGTAATAACAGCTTGGCTACAGTATCTCTACTGCCCTCACTTTCTACCGTACTAGTTACTAGACCAGTCGGGGCAGGGGCTGGCCTCCTGGGGCCAGATAACTTGCTTACGTTGACTTTCAACCCGAAGGTGTGCGCGAGGATCCGCCACCGACTGTGCCTAGAACCCAGCAGGACCGGATGTCATGATGCCAAGCTTGTGTCCCCGCCCCTTCCTTGCGTATGGCAGATGTGCTCCCCAGTAAACTAAAACATCATCCAACTCTGCAACATATAGCAGTGCTAAGGGCACCCGCAGAACCAAAGGCTGGACAGCACCATTAAAAGCGGGTCTTTTCAAAGCACGCCCTAAAGAAGTCAGCGCCCAGAAATGAGAGGGCAGGGTGTGGGGCGATCAGCACGCTGAGTCCTCAGTACAGGGGATCCCACATACTGGGCCTTTTCTGAGTGACTTGCGATCCCTTTGCCCCCTTAATCAATTAGGGTTTGGAGTTTTTCCTCGCTTTGCCCCCAAGCCCCCTCCACCCTCCATACTACAAAGCAGGAACCCCAGCGGGAGCCTTACGAGGCAGAGGCGCTGGCAGAATACCTTCCCTTATGTCCTCCTGCCCTTGTATGACGATAGGGCAACATGCTTCAAATCGCCAGCCGTGTTCTTGTTTAAAGCCCCCGCAGTTTTTTGAATGCGCTGCAGGTTCAAGGCTCGCAAAATGCCAGGTTGTTCAAGTGCAAGTCTTGCAGCGTTGGCTTGGTGAGGCGTTTCGTTCTAAATTCGCATAGAGTGCAAAGCTGGAAGCCCTATACCCCAGGGTCCAAAGCTGGGAGCGCCCTCAACCATGCAAAGTGATGACAATCCAACATCCAGAGCTCCACACCGAATCCTGCAGAGCCATTAGCGGGAAACTTGCATAAATAGGCGGTCCTGCAGTGCAAAGCTCGCGCACAGCAATTCCCAAAAACCTGAACTACCAACTAGATCCTGGATCCACATTGCGCAAGATATGGGGGTTTCCAAAAATTAGGGGTGCCATTTTGGGGGTCCCCATAATAAGGATTATAGTATTTTTGGGGTCCATATTGGGGTCGAAACTACCCTATTTACAGAAACCAATGCTGGAGGTGTGCCGACTCTTAGAGGCCGTCCAGGGTGCTTGTGCCTAGGCTGATTTTGAGAAGTGCCCAGACTCACCTTGCAGCTGTTGCTACTGCAGCTGCTGCACTAGTAGTGCTGTTGATTATATTGGAATTATGTAGGGGGATAGTCTTAGTGGAAAATAAAATGGAAACTACTATGTAGGGTCTTCAGATGTGAAGTCCTGATGCTGATGAATGCCATGCCTGTTGTGTCATACAGACTGGTCCAGAAGATTTGAGTGAGGCAGTTAAAGAGTCCGAAGCAGAGGCCGCATGCCTCAAGAAAGAAATAGATCCCCAAACGCTAGAATCCTTATCATGTTTTATTATAGGTACCCCCAAAATGCTACCCCTAAACCCTAAATAGTAGTTTAAATTCTCATTAGTTACCCCTTCTGGGCCAGAGCCAAGGTAGCGACTTAGCCATGCGGCTTGAGCACCATCGCCAGGGAAAGCCGCCACAGGACGGGCGCCGCAATTCACGACCAGTAGGTTGTCAAAATTATGGTACCTTTTTGTGGGTTGCCGTTACGGAACGTTAGTTAAGTTGTCTACCTTATTTTTTACCATTTTACCATGTATCCACTTTTGACAACCTCCCAGCTTTAGAGGGCTTCAAGTCTTCCCGTCAGCAACCCTCACATCATGTTGGAAGGGACCCTATTGTACTCGTAATAAGCAAGAGACCCAGAAATGTTGCCCAGGCCCGCCCAAAATTGAAGTCAAGACCTATAAGGACAACCACAATGCGACAGTCAAAGGGTCTGATCCTTATGCGATGATTGGATACGCTCTTCCTTTCAGGTCGAAAGCAATCTCCTCTAGGTAGCAGATGTCTCGTGAGCGAATGGGCTTTCGACTAATGAGGTTCCTATCTTGTGGGGTGCCCTGGTGCTATAGTGTTTGAATATATACATATATATACACCCTATTATAATATGATAGTTTCCATTTTCTTGTCTATTATTCCTATATAACCTCAATATATATATATATATATATGTTCTCCATTATAACATAGTAGTTTCCATTTTCTTTCCATCATCCCAAAATATGCTGTGTTTCTTGTGCATACCTTTTGGCAGACTGCCGCCGGGCCTGCTGCAGGGCCCCAATGGCATCTTGTCTGCAAAGTGCGAAGGAGGCTGGTTAGCTTGGCAGGTGAAGACGTTGTTTGGTGAACAATTTCCGAGGATGTACTGCAAACACACACAACATGCTTCCCAAGCATGTCTTCCAAAATTGGAGCTGGAACTCAGGCGTTGCTTGTGATTCAAGTGTCATTATTCATTTTGGGCATCAAAGGTTTGTTGGTATGCTTTGATACGCTTGTCCAGGTACATGAGGTTGCTTGATGCGGCGGCGCACATGCGCAGCCTGCTGAGTTGAAGGAACATGCTCTCCACATGCATTGAACTATGTAAGCTAACGGTAGGCCCTGGCGCAGCATCCATGAGCCTAGGACTTTCATCCATCAGATTCTCCAACTTTTCCACCGCGCCCAAAAAGGGAAGCCCGTGAAACTGCGCGAAGGCTTATGTGCTTGTTCCCAATCGGAATGACCTACACGTAGGATAATGTTCAACTGATGCTAGCTAGCTTCCAGGGGACAAGCTGCAAGAAGAGAAAGGGCCGCGGAGCATGTAACAAGACCATCTTACTCTCCTGAAACCCTGTTCTACGAGCTCCAACGGCTCAGGCAATGCCTGCCGTTGAAGACAGACATCTTTCCAGACAGCTTAAGGACCGGAAGTTTGAAGACGCCGATAGCAAAGGCTCCAGATTTTTGCTCACACACATTGGATAAAGGATGTTCTACATGCTTGAAAAGGGTTGCTATCCTCCTCTCCCAGCCCTAGTGTCTGGCATGGTACTGGAAAGACGCGTGAAGTGTCCATCGTGGCCTGAGAGGCTATCTGAACCCCTCATTCTAAGACATCATCTAAGACCCTGTTTGAAAGATGCTGCATATAACACCCCCCAAGAAAGATCCACTGAGGTATGACATGAGCACCCCTGCCCGGCCTCCCAGTACCTCCGGCAGCCTTCGCTTGTCCACCTTGACAGCGCCTGGTCTCAGCTCAGACCAAAGGGATGTCAGACATCCTTGTACCCTGGATCTTCGTAGTAGTTCTGTCTTAGAAAAGCATGAATGAGAAGAAACAAACGATCTCAAGTGGCTGAAGACGCACAGGCCCGCATGTGGTGTAAAGTCAAGATCGGAAAGGGTAGGTTTGTGGCATCAAGCATGGGCCCAACCAGCTTCAGAGATGGGCAGAAGGAAGTGCCCCCCTGAACCTTGTCAAGAAGCCTGAGTTTCAAGCAGAATGTTCATGCCAACTGCAACAGATTTTGCAATGGTAGCGTGAAACATAGCAGGACATTCATAACAGCCAGGATGTGGTAGCACAGGGCCTATAGGTCGTTGCACAGACTGGTGGAGGAAGAGTAGTCGTGAAGTCATCTGCTTGGAAGCCCGGCTTGGGGCAACGAGAAGTGACGCCTTGTCTTGCAGCCGAGGGTGAAGATCTCGTCGGAAGCTTGGCCCTGCAGAAAAGACTCTGGTCTAGTGCTAATGTCCCGTCCAGTAATTGGGAGCTAGCTGCGCTCAGAGAGGGCCCCAGACAGGCAGAGGTCAGAGTCGAGATGAGTGTTTTGCAGGTTTGGCCATACCCTTGCTGTCTCGTTCGACAGGAGAGATGGGCCTACTGCTTTGAAGATACTTGCCCTTTCCTCCAAGAAGAGTGAGGCGGCCAAAACGCTGTAAAGCGCACAGCCTAAGGTCGAAGATCCTTGTCCAATGCTCAGGCCCACATGGAGCTATGCGCGTGTTCAGCAGTTTGTGGAATTGGGTGCACCGGTTGCATGTGCCACCACGTGCTACCTCAGCAGAAGTCATCTGCAAATGCGTAGCTGCTACAGTGACCCATATGTACCACTGACAAGCTTGGAAACATTGTGCGGCTGTGGGTTCCAGCTGTAGCTGCTATGAGCCAATCCTTCCAAGGGCATGAAGCTGGACGTTGGTTTGAAGAATTAGCCGAGCAACTCCTGACCATACACAGCATATTTCTTAGCTGTCGCAGTAGTCCCCGAGTGGAAGAAGACCATCATTGGCTTGCACTTCTTATTCTGAATACTTCGATCCTTGCAATGCCGGACCCAGTGGTTTGGGAGATCATTGGCGGAGGTGACAAAGGCTTGTGCCTTCGACGTTGCTTTGGCTGTTCTTCATGGACATGCTGTGACATGTTTTGAAATGTGCTCGAAGTCTGCCACAACCGCGGCACTGCGTGCTCGGAACCCCCCATGAGCCCATCGACTAACTACCAAAGCGTTGGCCCCCCCCCCAGATCTCTGACCACAACATGGCTGCCTGCAAGTTGGATGTCCACTGGTACCCCGTAGATCTCGAACCCAATGGCCGCTGGCCAGAGTCATGCAGGCGGCATCATCGTTCGCGATGGTGAGAGCACCAAGTCGCCACAGCTGAGCGACCGACACTTGCTTTGCAATCGTGGTGCAGTAGGGCCAAGAAATACATACTCGTATGAAAGTATGCTGTTGGGTTCCAGGGTTAAGAGGTGACTGTAGGGGCACCACACGACAAGACCCCTATCAAGCTCTGACTTACGCCCTGGGATGGACCTCAGGTACCAAAATCCCTTTGAGATAAATTTCTTTCTTGCGTGGCTTTGAGTGGCGTCAGTCACATCTCTGTTGGGGGCTACGGCAGTCATTGCCCGGGCTGGAATAAAGCTTGGCCACCTTGCGTGAGGTCAGCAGAGATCCCTAGAATCCTAGAACTCTGAGTATTCCCCAAACAGTCCAGCTTCCTGTCATGTATCTCTCAACATTTCCAACGTTGTATATTGAGATGACCCCTGGATCTTTTGACAGCTTTCAAGATGACCACGTCTTCGGGCAGGCCCAACTATCGTCAAGTAGTCTTCGTGTGGCGTTCATAGAAACATCTGCTGTGTGGGGGCCTTATTTCGGCTTAGTTCAATGTTAGATTGTGGCCCCCTGGGCGCAGCTTTCTGATCGAAGACACGCCGGATGCCGTGGATCTCATTCTGAATCAGGATTTTTCCTAAATTTGGTGAACATGAGAGGTGCCCTAGTTTCAATCAGAGCTGAGGAAGTAGGGGCCTGTCAAAGTTTTCATTTTGACTAGGAGGCCTCCAAGCAGTGTTCTAAACCCTAAACCCTAAACCCTAAACCCTATCCACAGCGCATCAGAAGCTTGAGATGCATCAGCTGAACAAATGTGAATTTCTTCAGCCAGAACAGGTCTGGCAACCGGCTCGCTGGTGGAGCAACTGACGGTCAAAGGCTATCGGTTCAGGATTTTGAAGAGACATACCATCAGTTGCTTAATGGGCTTCCTCTCCTAGATCTTTGCGTGCATTTCTATTCTATGAGGTCTCACGATGTTTGCACAGTTCTAATGATTCAGTGCATCAGCAGGTCTGGGTTCTTAGGTTGTAGGGATGCAAAGTCAAATTGAGCAGTTTCAGCAAACAGGCGACCGCTTGCAGTACAAGCTGCTGGCGGGTGCAGGCGCAGCTCGGGGAATTAATGTGAATTGGGACTTGCTCAGTGGTGGTTGCATGAGAGGGCAGGAGTGGGGCCAGGCATGTGCAAGCGACTGCATTAGTCTGGCCCATGTGCTTTTACAAAGGAGCTGGCAGCTAATTAATAGGTTGGATCCACTGAATTTGGTGGAGTGTAGAGCCGGCTTGAGCATGGCTTGGCCCAGTGTACGTACAGACAGAGGCAAGCAAAGTTACCTGAACGGTCATCGCATGCCCGACTTGAAGCTGAAGCACTGAGTGTGTTCCGGAGATTGCGAAGGAATCCACCCACTTATTCCCCACGGCTCAGAAATTTACCGTATCTTGAGAAAACCACAATGTTTATCTGAACTCTCAGCAGGTCCCCCAGAGGGCTGGGTCAGCGTGCTGCTCTCTGGCAAGCCCCTGGCGGTCGTCAACAGGGGTGGAGCCAGCCCAGAGGTGGCGGAGCCTCCAGCCGCCGTAGCTACCACGATGCTGGGCTTTGAAGAAAGTGTCTGCAATTTTTGTCAATCCCCAACTGCAGCCACCTGATGAGATAATCAGAAACGCGACTGGGAAAAAAGGTAAGCAGGATGAGGGCATTTTTCTTTCCTGCGAAAGATCATGTTTCCTTCGAAGTACTTTCCAAATCAGCTGAATAGACGCCCAAGAAGCTCCAGAATTGGGCATGTCCAAGTCCTGTCAGTGGCTCCAGTACTAGCCAGGAGTACTGCCAACAAAGCGACGAGCCCTTAGAGAGTATTTAGGCTAGATTCCTTCCGCAGATATGCTTATTTCTGAAGAGGGGTCTGTTGATATGAGGTTTGGTCTTAACGTACCAGTGCGTATTTCATGTCGAATGAAGTGTAGCCTGTGATCTAAAGATGTCTAATTACTAAAGTAGGTTGCTTGCTCAATTGCAATGCCAGCTTCTGAAAAACAACGGTACGACACTAATGCCTACGGGGGATATCAGTCGAACAAGGCGGTGTGCGAAAAGTCACCAAAATCATCCCGGCTCTTTGTGTTGAAGACTCCCAGGAACGGGCATGACCACGATAGCGAGGAGGACTTGGCCAGGAGACCGCGACGTATCAAGCATGGATAATGTGTCCTTCACCAAGCCTGTGAACGTGAAGATCCCCAAAGCGCTACAAAGATGAGTGTCGGTCTATACAAGGGCGACCTGGAACTCCATGCCAGTTGTGGGGAGGTCTTGCCAGCTGTTGAAATGCGAGGTTGGTGGTGTGTTTCCAGTCCAAGTTGCCAGATCATGCGGAGTAGACTGGGCTTGAACCGTGAAGTACACTCTGAGCGAATTGGGTGTTCGCAGCTTGCGTGTGGGAGCTCCTTACTGCAGGAGGGCAAAGTGGGCAACGTGGACACCGCTTCCTTCTGAGGCAAGCAGGTCTTTCTTAATATCAATGATGATACCAAGGCTTCGGATGCGTTCTGCGTCCGTCAGAAGCGCACTAGGTGACTAGGAAGGTGTAGCCGATCCCCCCCCCCGGCCCGCTCCTTCTGGCAAGTCTGAGTCCCAGAAACTCGGCAAACAACACCCGCGTGATTTGGAAAACGACCCGTCAGCGAGACATGATCTGCACGCACGCAGCTTCTGCGATAAGACTACAGATATGTTGGCCGAGACGCTTGTAAAGTCGAGGAGCATTGGCATAGTTGTCTTTAGAGGCAAACCGCTGCTTAATCGTACATTTTGATGTATGTAACAAATCTTCAACAAGCATGCGCCCAGATGGAATCCACAAAAGAAGCGGCAGTTCGGGAACTGTCCTGAGTGACCACTCACCTTTGACAGTGACAACCCGGAGGCAGATCCAGATATTCAGCACCCGTTGTCTGACTTCATGGAGAACACACGTAGCATAGCCACAATACTTGACAAGTAGAATTCCCACTGATGTCGGCTACTGAAGAATCTTCGTACCGGGGGATTAGTAGGGAATAACGGAAAAATACCTATAAAATCACTATGAAATGTTTTCCCTTCTTCCCTAATTATACCCAGTAAGACTACTGCATCTGAAGAACCCTTGGACTGCTTCGAGAGCTAGGCCTGGTCGACCTTCCCCCGGTTCGGTGATGGCGGCCGCCCCACAACACTGCCTGCCTTCAAGAAGGCATGGGGGAAGGGAAGGTAGCATACATATATATATATATATGTATGTATGTAGAATAAATACAATAGATATATAGGGGCTCCCTGTGCGAGTTCACATGAAACGGACAGAACTGTGCCTTTTGAAATCTGCATTACTGACTGTCTGCACATGATGGTGCATACGTGCATGGACGCAGCGCCTGAGTCGTGGGTGTGAGGTCCGATGCATTTTTGGTGAGTAGGCCGTGTTTCTAATTGTTTGATCCAAATGGCATGCTTTGATTCTCCCCTGGGAAGCTCAGGGGGAAACATTTCCTATGAGAGCCTGAGGTAGCATACTACAGCCTTACCTAGACCTTTAAGCTAAAGTTTGCCTTGGTATGATTGAACGGGGACTATAGCCCAGGAGCATCGTAGGTTGGAGGCCGGCGTAAAAGTGCATTGAGTACCGAAGGCTGCATGCTCTTCAAGTCAAACATCGGAGCGTTCCCTGTCTGTTCTTAACTCATCATTATACATCCATTACGTGACACTTCGGGAGCCTGCTGACTGAATTTTTCGCGTTTTCTTAGACTCTGCAGTTCCAACTCCTCAGATAAGGCGCTTTCAACGTAGAACCCGTCCATAGTAATTAGCAGTAGCAGATATGACGTTGGCCAGGTGGTGAACGAAGCTGCAACCGGCGAATTCTGGGGATTGTGCCTGGGTCTGAAATTGATTTCAACATTTTTTCATTCAGGCAGCAAGTCCTTGCAGGCACCAGCAGCAAGCCCCGCTTCACTGACACCTGATGGCATGTTGTAGCGAGCCCTGCAATCCCAAAGCTTGTCCCCGTGCTTTGTGTTTAGGCCCCATTCCGCTTGGCAGCGTTCCACAGATTCGGGGTCCCACTCAGAAAGCTATTGACAAGGCAAGCAGCAATCGAAAGAAGCAGGCGAAAATACTTTTTTGAGTGCACCCCACACACACGGGTTCTGAGGTCCAAGATAGCTATAAGGATGTGGTTATGTGGGTGAAGCCAATTTCGGCGGCAAAACACTGAGGAACTTCCCATTGACGGCAGATCAACTTCTGGAGATGGGCCCTGCCACGCGATGGCAGCCTCAGAAGACCTCATTGTTGTTCTGAGCTTTGCACGGGGTCGATGGGTCAAAATCCTATGAGCAAAAATAGACCAGATATCAAGTGCATATTTCGATATGAGCTTGAAGCTTTCCGTCCGCGATGGACTCGAAGTTATCTCTTGATGGATGGTGTGCCCTTTTGTTGACGTCATGTTGGGATGGCTTTTGCTTATAGGCGGGACATGGTGGGACGTTAGGGTAAGACAATGAAGGATGGTAGAAGGTGTGGAGAGCCAAAAGGGCGCTAAGTTTTCGCAAAACAGGTCGGGGCTGCAAGTATCCCATGTGCAGGGTCTGGGTTCCATGGAATCGTCATGTCAGGGCTTTACTGCTAAGAAAGGCAGATGAGCCGGACAAGTTCGGGATTGACATCAACTCCCCTCTCCATTCAATTTTTTCTGCTGAGCCGCTGCTTTATGTTGACGCACTACATTCCGCACAATCCTGCTTGACCTAGGAGTGGCTGACAAAAGCCATGCACAAAGCCGGCACCCTCCCGAAGGACAACCGGATTGTGCTTCAGCAGCACAAGATTGCGAATCCAATGTGGGATATGAGGCTTGGATATGAGAACTTGTTTGTGACGACTGTTGCTTGAACCTCTTTCAGCTACTGTCCATGCAAACCCGTGTGGCACGCGGTCGTGCCATGCACCATCCAGAGGTGAAGTTCACGAATTTCGACATCAAAGCTGCAAAAACCACTGAGTCCACAGAGTCCTCAGTGCCTTGCCTGGCCTGGTCGTGCAAGGGTTATAGGCTTGCAGTTGGACAGCATCGCAGAAACTTTGTGAGCGGGGTGAGTGTTCTTGCCTATCGATCTGGTGCCGCTGCCTGGATGTGCCACACTTCATCGTCAAGCTGGCGTGAAGTCGGGAAGGAATGAGTGGGCTTGACTCCGCATTTCAACTAAGTTGAGGGAGGGTCATAGTAACTTGGAGAGATGGATGTCGCGTCTGGTATCAGAAATCCACAGAGACCTCGCCTCACCATGTTAGAGCATGCATGTCTTCTGCAACCAAACTTGACCAGTCGGTTGTGGCAGGGTAAGGTGCAGTTAACACAATCCCCAATTCCCATTTCGGACCTCTGCCAAACTCGAAGGAAGCAAGCTGGGGTGGCGCTGGCATCAAGATTCTCCTGTCAGTGGATTACAGGCCAAAGCTGCTGCAGAACCGTAGGATTGATATGAGCCATAATCTAAACTCCTTAAAGGGGGATGGTATAGAGGGTTATATTGGGGAGTATTATAGGGGTGCTTAACGGGGATACTAGGAGATTAGACTAGCTCATATCGTGGGTGACTTGGAAGGGTGGAGCCCGAAAAACCATGTAGCACCAAGTTAGTTTAGAGTTTACACCGGAGTGGTCACTGCTTGGCAAAGCAGCAGACGTCGTAGCAGCCATGGCCTTAGGCCTTGGGCCGGGCTAAGGCTGAGGACATTCACAGGAATTGGATCCGCTGAACTAGCATCAAAACAACAGGGTTCGGAAACTGAGACCCATAGTTTTGAGAGCTCCAGACATCAGGGCCTATGAGCATGGCAACATTCTACCTAAAACCCTGCCACAGTCGTGAACCGGTTGGCGACGAGCCTGGCAAAGAACCTTTGCTCACTCAGTTCGATTTTGGCGTCTGTCAGTATCTGGATATGTAACAAGCCAGTTTTGGAGAGCATTTGCAACCGTCTTCTTCGTGCTACAACATCTCAAGCACGTCTCGGGCCATGGCCCAGGCAGTTGGCCGCAGAGTTGGCGCAAATCTTGAGACGCGCGCTAAGGAGATGTTCGTCAAGATGCCGCATGAGTTCACTGGAAAGAACGAGCGGTACAAGATCTCTGCGGCTTTGCCCAATTCGGCTTTTGGTAAGTATTGTCAAGGGAAGAGTTGCAGATGGTTGTTGCAATGGCACCTCCCAAAGTATGTCTTGAGCATGCTTGCCAGATCCAGCAGCAGATGTCCTATGATTCCTTCTACCACGGGCAGGTCACCCTCAATGGCGATTGGGCCGAGACAATGTTCTACAACATGCTGTCAGGCAAGCTGCCCATCAGAACCCCCCGAATCTTCTTCGCGGATATGAACCGGAAGACGACGCCCCTTAACGGCAATGCCTTCAAGGAAAAGTTGTCTCATGTAGCTACCAGCCGCCCAATCACTTTTATTCCAAGAACTGGGTTGCTGTTAAGGAACTTAAATTAGGTACCATAATTAATGGGTGTACATATATATACATATATGGGCGATGGTCAAAATACCTCTCAAGGAAGATCATATACACAGACCTTGAATGTTATCATGGGG
>CAJNIZ010001814.1:0-16506 GCA_905231905.1 Symbiodinium pilosum | reverse complement strand
TAGAAAAAAAAGCACCGCGCTAGATACAGTTGACACTTTCGAAAAATCAGAGCCAAACCTTTCATCATGATATGGTCCTGCAAGATACTTACCACATGAGGCTGCACGCAGGGAAAACCGAATCAAGGTCAGTTCCAGGAACAGGAATATTGGCAACAGCCCATATAGTAATTAACATGGTTTCCCCAATATAGTAGCTGAAATTAAGCGGCCTAACAGGAGCCCAGAGAAAGGCAGAAGCTAGCAAGAGACTATGGCGTTCAGAATTGCCAGTGCGTGGCGGCGGACCTCAATGCAGCCAAGGAACTTCATTTGGATCATGGAGAGCTTTGGTCGCATAATGCGTAGCGTTGCAGGTTTCCAATCTGATTCTCGATCATAATGAAAAGCCTATGTAAAGATTCGTTTCCATACAGCCCGTGGATCCTGGATGGCATCAAGCATAACATGACTAGACTTGAAGTTCTATTGTCCCCCTAGACTGAAGGTGCTAATGCTGGTAGTTTAATCCTTCCCCTCGGCCACCTGGGAAACTTCAGACACCACCACCGCGCAGACAGCCAGTCTGACTTGCCAGAGCGTGGTCAATTCAGGCCCCAGCCGCTGCAATCCAGACCCACCATAGCTTTTTCTGTTTAGAATCATCTTCGCAGACCTACTAGCTTTTCAACATCTAAGTAGGCCCTAGTCGCGAGTGCTGGGGTGGTCCCCGTCTAGAGCGCAAGGACTGTCTCCTCTCAAGCCGAACCCAAGATTCCTGTGTTTGGTTTGGTTTGAATGCATAAAACCGCCCTTGCACGGCACCCATTCACCTTGTTTGTTGACTCCAGCAAGACAACTTAATGCTGCTTGTAGCGCTTCGTTTTCAAGCACTGATGGTGGTGCAGGCAGGCCAGGTTGAGGTGCAAGGGGTTTGAATTGTAAACTGGCCCGGGTTCTGGACTGCAAACGCACATATGAGGAAAAGACCTAGTAATTCCAGGCCCCCCGAAACAGGGTCTGGATTGCCTACGCTGGGGGCAGTGTTTTGTTTTCAGCTGCGGGTATATCTATCCTATAGAGGCTATTTAGAAGGCGAGGCATGCGCCAAAGCTTCCAAGCAGCGTGACCTTGCCTAGCGCTGGTATCAGTAGCTCTGTGATGGGGTTCTGCAGGATTCCCCTCTGACCTGTTTCGCCTTTTTTCGATCCTTGCTCTGTCAGCATAGTCTCCGAAGCCTGAGACGACTTTGCAAGGAGGATACCGTACGGCAGTGACTGGGACAAGCCCCACGCTCCAAACGAGATCCTTCCCCCAGCTGGAAAGTACCGTGACTGGATGCTCAAGGACCGTTCTGCTTGGCCACTGGCTGGAGGTGCTATAAGTGCCTCACGCAGGAGGGATTGCATCTTCGCACATGCACACAAGCTCTCTCTCTCTCTCTCTCTCTCTCTCTCTTTCTCGCGTTCTCTCTCTTTCTCTCACTGCCTCCCTCCCTCCCTCCGTCCCTCCACCCCTCTCAGCCGCTGGACACTAAGCCCTTCGAGGATGCGGGCGAGATGTACTACGCCCACTGCCGGACCTTGGCAAGATTTTTCGGCTGGCTCCTTGACCTGAAAGGGGGCATGGGCATGGTGGATGTGTTGTTGGGGTGGTGGGTGGCTGGGTGGGCTTGGGGTGGCCAGTAGCACCGCAGAATTGAGTTCGGTACTGCGCTGTCCATTTGCAGCCAAGTGTAATACGCACATGACTGGGGCTGCTCCATGCCTCAAGCATGCTTGCGAGCACTGCTGTCGAGCGGTCTTCTGTGGATTTGCTACCATGGCATCTCAGCGTCATATCAACTAAGCTACCGAGGTTCTACCACACGAAGAAGATCACCAGCCAGGTGGAAGAGTGTTTCGCAAGTCCTGATACGAACAAGCTCATGCATGCCGCCCGGCTTCTGCCTATGTGCGTGATACTGTATAGATGGCGCTGGGTTTTCTATCGTGCTGGAATGCCGGAGGGTTGTTGATTAGAAAACGATACCACGCTCATCAAAAACGATGACGTCAACCTATACCCTTCCAAACTCTTGGTTTGCTACACCTGTATCCCGATTGACAGGAGAAACGCCTGGGGATCAAAACCTCACCCACTGCAACGGATGCACGGCGAGCATGTTGTTCCGAGATCCCAGCCGAGGACCTTTTTGGCCAAGTCCGGCCACTGAATGACAAGCAGCGAGACGTTTTCTACTTGAAATGCGCCTTGCCACCAGTACAGACTCATGCACATTTTGGAAAGCCACATGCAATCTCCTAGTACGCTCCACTGCCAAAGGCTTTTAACCTGACCGGCCTGAGCTTTTAACCTGACACGGCCTGAGAAAACATGCCAAGGCAGGAAAGAATTTCTTTCAAGCCAGCGCTGCCATGAGAGCCAACTTCTACCAGAAACTTGTGAACAATTCTGCCAGTATCATGATTATTCTTATAATTATTATCCTTACCGTACTAATGGCAATATTATTACTGTTATTATTATTGTTATTATTCACATATTTAAGAATAATTGTTATCATTATGATTCGTGTCTCTCAGGCCTCACCGACCCAAAGATGATGCCCGTGGTGGCCAGCACCTGGCCTTTCATGCTTCAGTTTTTTGGGGTTTCGTCACATCGAGGAAAGTCGTGTACGTTGGCCACGGACGAAGGGCACCGCCGCAATTCTTCCTAACGTTCTGGAAAATTGTGGGACCTAACCTGAACCCAAGCTGTTCAAGGTTTCCAGGCTGAGCGTACGGGGTTTGGGGTTTGCATCTATGTGCGCGGGTGGGATGTTTTTTGTGAGGCATGGGACTGCCTTCAGCTGCTGCGGAGGGTTTCCTGGCAATGGCTGAATCTTTCATTAAGCCAGGTCCTCAGTTTGTGTCTGCCACGGTCTGGCACTTCACTGGTGGTGCTGATGTTATTGCTGAAAAGTACAGCAGCTGTGCAAGCAGTGTGGGTGAGTGCAACCTTGCTACTGAACTCTGTCTTGGGCTTTTAATGTCGTGATTGCTGTTCTCATTATGGCTGGTAGCTTGATAGTTGAAGATACCTTCTGGATATGATAGCATGAGCAGCTTTGATTCTTATACAGCGCAATGACGAGGATAAAGCTTCCTACTCATAACAGGTTTTCATACATCCTAGTTTAGGCGAATTTGTCCTAGGTCCATGTGTAAGTTTTTGCTGAATGAGGGTTGTCAGGTTGTGGGGGTCCGTGCAAGGGTCCCTTCTAAAATCCACCCTGCAATTGCGCCCACATACCCCTCGCAGGAATGTTGCCAAACACTGCTTTCCGAAAAAGCTGGTAGAGGACGCGTTTTTGGAGAAGGCCTTCCGAGAGGCAGGTCATGGAGTTTGCAGTTTGGGCAGGAGGCGCCTTGTCAGGGGGGGGGCACTCACATAGCATGATTGGGCACCCATGAGCATCGCCATATTGATTGCTGTTGCCTTCTGCTCGGCATGGTGAAACTGCCGCAGCTTCTCCTTGCCACTGTAATTGGTACGAGCCCGAGCGGTCAGGGCAAAATGTCAATCAACGTCGCCGTCGCAGGTGAAGGAAATAGCGAAGAATTCGCAAGAAATCGCCTTCTACATGCATCCCGGCAACTGAGGGTTGTTCTGCTCTCGTATCTGAAGGCTGTTCTACTTCAGTCAGGTCATCACTTATACCGCGCCACTACAAGGTGGAATGGTGGAACTCATGTAGCTTTACCAGCTGCATTCCTTGAAGAGGGCGTGTGGTTCCTCCTGAGACTTAAAGAAGTTTGTGAGGGCAATGTTTGCTTGTGAATGCTGGCATTAAGGCAGCTCATCCCGGAGTACCACACCCTGGCCCATCCGAATGCGCAAATTGACAACGCGATCTTCTGGAGAGATGGGAACGGCATCATGGAGTGTGGCCTCATCGACTCTTGGCACGGAAGCCTGGAAATGCTACAGAGCCACCTTCTTGCTTTGGGGCCTAGCCATTTCATGCGCTCCTATTTCAGACGGGAAAACTCTTTTGTCATGCAGTCGCACTCGGTTTACATGGACTTCATCTCAAAACACAAATCACACCCTTTGAGCCTTGAAGCCACCCAGGAGAGCGCAAGTAGGATTCCAACCCAGCTGATTTAGTATCACGGCATTTGAAGTTTCAACCCGGAAAATGGAGCCACTCTGATCCAGCTGAACCAACTCCTTCACTTCCCTATTTCTTGGCAGAAAAATGCTCCTCTAAGGACTGGGGAGGAGCCATGGTACCTCCGACTTTGGTATGGGTTTTTGGGTTTGGAGGTACGAATAGGTTCTGGCCTTCTAGGGGCAGATTCCGCGATACAGAGCTTGAAGTCCGCAGTCTTTGAAGTAGCACTTGAAGTGTGAAGTTCACTGGCTTGCTCGGCAGTCTTGGGGTCGGATGCTGGTCTCCGGTTTTGCGATGCGCGGATTGTTGTCAGTACTCGTACTGGAAATGAGTCCTTGCACAGAAGGTTCAGCACTTCGCCTGAGCTTTTGGTACATTTCGAGTTGATTCTGATGCGCGGCAGTCCTGGCAAAAGAGCATGTGTCTTGGTAGGCAATGGCTTTTGCCTTCTCAAACGTCAAGTCAGACTTGAAAGTTGCCATGCGCAGCCGCAGAAACCTATCAGATTTGGCAGCGGAAGTACTTGAAACACATAGCCAGAAGCCAAAAGTAATCAACCCCTGGATAACCCCTATTATTATAGATTATTGTAGTAGTTTCCATTTTCTTTTCCATTATCCCTATATAACTCCTATTATAGTATTTTAAGCCTATGCCAAAAGTATACTATAGTAGCTTCCATTTTCTTTTCCAATATAACCCAATATAACCCCTATATACCCTTATAACCCTATATAACCCCCATATACCCTTATATAACCCCTATATACCCTATGCCAAGGTAGGGATGCCGATTCCTACCATCCTTGCTGGGAGCTGGCTTGGCGCGGAGCCTGAATTCATGGATGAGCACGAGCAGAAGCTGACCCTTGGACCTATAGTCCCCGTTAAGTAGATAGAATGTTAGGGTTATATTGGGATAATGGAAAAGAAAATGGAAACTTCTATTTAGGGTTTACGGTTGAAGGGTTTAGGGTCTAGGGTTATAGTCCCCCCTTAAGCACATAGAATATGGGGTATATGGGGATCTTATTACAATGTACCCAAAACCATATTCCATCTACTTAAAGGGGACTAGAAGGCAAGCACCGGAATCACCGGAATCATTTAAGATGGCAGCCAGCTGTCCCCACCTCATCATGATTCCGGGGTGGAGAAGGGAGGAAGAAATCAAGAGGCGTAGCAGCTGCCGAGAATTGCACTGTCCTCAGCACAGGTGTCAGGAGCTGTACCTGTTTGGGCCTGAAACTCTTCAGGACGATGGTGTTTGGGGCAAGGGCTTGTTGGTCAAGGCTTTCGTGTCAGAGCGATGCCGAATCTTGTTGAGTACGGCATCGACAGCCAAGGGTTACATGCTTCGCCAACGAGTACAAGGAGGTGACGGGGGTGAGCCTGGACCCGGAAAGGCTGTACATGGACTTCAAGCTGTCGCAGGCTGCTTGTTTGGGTGCAGCTCAAGGTGTTGGTTGTTGCCTACCTAGCCACTAGTTCCTATGTACATGGGCATGCTCAGCACTAAAACCAGAAATTAATGGGAAGGCCAAAGTTATGATGCATGTGCTGATATGGGCATTTGGGGCCTTGAGGCACATCTGGGCAGTCTAGACTTGGGTACAAACTCAAATTATTCCGTCTGTGGTCAGAGGGATAGCTAGGGCGGAAGTCCTGGCTCAAAGGATGACTTACAGGGCTCAGGGTTTGAGGTTATAGGGGTTACATGCAGGTTATATAGGGTCTCTATAGGGTTCATGTAGGGGTTATATAGGGGTTCTACATTTGAGTGTTCGGGATGGTGGTAATTCTATTTGAGGCTGATTATAGTCACACATAGAAGCTTCTACCTAACTTTTGGGTCTGGCTCCTCCTACTCGTTTTTTACATGGAGGATTTGAGGAACTTTTCTTGTTCGAGTCCGAAAATGGGAGCTCCCGAGCCTGAAGCTGAATCTGCTCCCTGCCGGTAGGCTTATTCTCTCCCCGGAGTTTGCGCAAACGTCCAGTGGTGCACAAGGTGGGCTGTCAAATGCTGCGCAGGATTCGAAAGTCTCGTGTGAACAGGTTGAGTGAGTGGCATGTGAGGGTACAAAGGTGCCTTTGCGCGAGGTCATCTCTCGTCCAGAGCCCCCTCTATGTAGTAGTTTTCCCACTCATTCCAGTGGGGTACCTCATGGGAAAACTTGCTCTTGGTGGGTGCATGGCAGCGTAGTGCTCACGTTTTGCAAGGAATTGACCTTCATGTGATTCATGGGATGTCGTTCGAAATCTTGTCGCAAATGCAGCGGCATGTCATGGCGCTCTTTTTCTGAGGTTGGCAAGCAGAGAGCAGTGGAAAGGCATCAAGGACTGCCGGACTGCCAGGGCTGGAGGGGAGGATAGTGACAACCATTCTCAGAGGCAAGAAGTTCCCCAGCTCAGCCCTTTCTTACTGCTCTGGTGGTGGCGCAAAACCTCCGTACCAGACATGGGCCGCTTTTCAAGGCTCCCCCACTCCATGCAATCAACGCATTCCAGAAGAAGCGATCCCAACACGGCAAGAGAAACGGTTTGTCATGTCACCTTTGCCGCTATCCTCACAGCTGCAAGGATCGCTTCGACAAGCAAATTGACGACGTCTTCCTGTTGCGATGTTACTACGTTCAAATCGAGTTATTCATGGCGCTGCTTCACAAGCGATGCTTGCACGCAATTGGCAATCACGAGCAACTACAGGGCTTTCAGCCTGTCCGTTCGGAGCCCCACAGGCCAAGAAGCATGAGAATCTTTCCTCAAGCGGCATGGTGATTCGCGCCACGCAACACTGACATAACGCTTGTTCTGCAGAGCTTGAGCTCTGCCCCTTTCAGGCACACTCATGTGTGAAGGGTCTGCTGTTTAGCCCATGCCAATTTTCGACGGCCCTGACTCCTGAGCCCTCCAAAGCCTGCAGCTCAGGAAGCCCGTATCCATACTACCTGGACTTCATGAAGCGGACTGGCTTGAAGAAGAAGCCTTGAAGATCTGGGGCTTGACATGTCCAACGCTTATCCTACCACTAGTGGCGGTTCGATGCCGCTATGGCTTTAGATTTAACAGCTGTTCTTGAGAGGTAGGGAAGGGAACCTAGGATGCAAGGAACTGAGTATTTTGGCGAGTCAGATCTACAGTACCAGCTTTTGGCCTGTACCTGGCTCGAACCTGCCAAGCATGGCCTGTCAAAACCGCATGGGTCTTCCTTGGCTGGCTTGAGGCATAATCGTTTTGATGCAAGGTCGGCGGAACGATCCTCAGTTATCGAGCATATAGAGTGGCCAGATCACAGCGTTCAATGGGGTTGTTCTGTTCCGCTTGCGGGGCCGTAGTGTAGCCCCGATATTTTCCAAGTCGAGCCCGGGGGCCAGCTTCGTAAAGCAGGCTGGCAAGCTTGGGCAATCAGATCAGATAGGCAGTGAGCCTGACAGCCTCCGTTCATGAGAGGCATAGCTAGATTGTAGAAGCTTGCGGAACTCACGCAAGCACAAGGCTGATGGAGATGGGTGCCCACAAGCGGCCGGAACAGGCCCTTGACTCTTGTAGGCTTGTCACCCAGTCAGTTGCCACTCCACCCCAATGTTGCTTGCGAGGATTCACGGTGAAAAGTGCGCCACTCACAGCACAGAAGCCAATTCAGTCAGCTAGCCGCGTTGAAGCCACATGCCTGAGCCTTCCTACAGTGTTCAACAGGTCAAGCAATCACTTCAACACACAGCAAAGCGTAACGAAGGCTTCGTAATTGCGAATTCATGTTTGCCTTTCAAGTTAATGCTGTCACCTCTCTCAAAAAATGCGGCCACCTCTTAAGAGGAACATCTTGGCATACCGCTCCATGTGCATAGTATCAGCTTCTGTCTTTAACCCTGATTCAAAAATACAGGTAGGAGCAGATAGACTGGACACCTGAGTTCAGGATATATGGCTTACGGTCAAAATTTAGGCGAGGGTTCATCCAAAATGTGGTGCGTGCTACTTAGGATTCAGACCAGCCAAACTGGTCCTGTGAAAGGGCGCCCGTTACTGAGTTGACTTTGCTTGCAGTCATGCCTTTTCTTTTGATCAGTACAGCCAGTGTGCTTTTGACAAAGCCTTTTCTGGTGCTGTTTCGTAACTTATTCAGTTCTTCTTAGCTGTTGCTACTGTAAACTAATGTCGTCCCTGCGATAAATGCCACTAAGGTAGGTCAGCACGGCCCTAGGGCACCTCCCTTCCCTACTTGTAGTACGAGTACAGTAACAATCGGACAAGCTATGGTTCGGTGCATATGACTCATGACCGTTTGTTGTCCACTTTGCCCATTCCCGCAGTTCACAGCCTCCACACGCATCATTCTTTTCTAATGCAGGAGTCATTACATCACTTGCTGCACACCTTGACATCCTAAGATCCCATCAGAGGTGGAAGCAAGAAAGGCATCAATAAGAGCGAGCACGAACTAAAGACAGCCATCAATTTCGTTCATCCCCCGATATCCGATTAGTACTAGATTCGTTATGCACCTGAACGGGCATTCTTTCTCTTGCTCTTATCGAAATAAGGGGTACAAGGCTCATAGTTACTAAACCCTCTCAAAACCCCCCAAACCTCAAAACTGAGACATACCCAGCACGTGTTCCTTGCAACGGGGACGCCAGGCCCCCAACAGCAGACGATCCGAGGCTAGCTGTACAAATCCGAGGTTTAGGGTTTAGGCTTCAGGGTTTTGGACTTAATTAGGATTTTAGGGTCTAATACAGTAAGGTTTTAGGTTTTATGGGTTAGGGTTTAGGGTTTAGGGGGGAGCTCTGAAGCACAAGTCTTCAGGGTAAGTGCAGCTACATTCCGGCAGCCGCTCAAGTCCGGGTTGCAAAAAGGGCTTAGATTTTCGAGTTATTGTTTACAAATTATCAAATAAGACGAATCAATGAGGTGGCGTATACTTAGAGTCATACTTTGTGGGACGCTGTAGTTACTACTGGGTTAGGTGGCGTACTTCTAGCGGACTACAGTAGGGGTATAACAGGCTTACTTTTCCAATGTACTAACCAACTCCAGGGGCACTCAAAGTAAGCGGCGTAAATCTTGCAGGGGCCGCCATGCAGACCCCAAGATGTTATAATTATAACCCTAATAATGGGGACCCCCCAACAAGTATCGCTAGCGCTCATTTGCTCGGACCTCAGAGATAGCGCGGTGTAGAACAGGTATCGCTAATTTGGGCAAATCCCCTATCAGGGTTTTGAGCTTCTGGTTTGGGGCTGGAGGTGGAAGGGTCTTGGGATTTGGACTTAAATCGCTTTCAGACCCAAGACCGAAAACAGATGTGAGGTTCCTCATTAGGGAGCGAGTGATGAGGACAATTTCCCCGAACCCTCGTTTCCTAGTCTTGATACTATCATGACCTCCAGATACTAAACTACCAGAATTCCCAAGCACTTGAACCGTGCAGGTGACCCCTGTGGTGTAGCAGTGGGCCTGCCATGACCGGTGATTTTCGATCCCTGTGCAGGGGAGAAGGCAGTTGAGCTGCCCCAGATGAGGGTTTCTCAAAATCATCGCTATACCTTCCTAAGAGGGAATATTCTAACATCCCCTCAGACTCTCGATGTCCCCGCCTGAGTCCTGAAGGCATTACCAGTTTCAGAAACCCGCAGATGTGCAAAGTAGCGAGTCCCAACATGAGGATGTACCAAATCGGGTGCCGAAACCAGGCTTCCCAGTTTTGGGCAACTTGCAATTGTCGCCAAAGCGTCGGCAATGCTTGCTTCGTTTCCCGCGGACTACCCTGCCCATGTCGCTGCTTCCGCCAACCCGCGGAGCTTCTAGACGACTACAGTACTGCATGTCAGTCTGTCAGTCGGACAAGTTCCTCCTTCATTGTTTTACTCACGCTAGTCTTTGGCATGGTTGTGAGTTTAAAGTTGCTGGCATAGATTCATGGACTGTTCTCGTAGTACTCCCGGTATCTCTTGGTACATAGAATTCTGAGGTTTGGTCCCATATAAGCAGCTGGACAGCAACTGGAGAGTGCCGTGCAGCGACCGTAACGCTTAGAATTCCTAGTATTGAGGTTCATAGGGTTTGCCCCAGCCCCTCAGTCGAGAGTAGCCTATTCGGCCGCGACCAAAGCCCCGTCTAAAATTCCTCACAACCGCGGCACAGCATATTTGGGCTAAACCCTGCCAAGCCATCCTGCGTTCAGGGTTGACGTGACTGCAGCGTCAGGGCTAGGCCCAGGGCATCATGCATTATGTTTATGCTGTGACGTGAAGCGGTCATATCGACAAAGCGTGGTGCTTGTGAAGGGGGTATGCCCACATTGCCGGAACCCTTGCTTTTGCTCATGTCTTGCGTGTGTTGCCCAACGAATGCCAACAACGCGGAGGTCTGGCAAGTGGCCATTAAAGTCTAATCAAGTACTCAGTTTTCTTTCTTCCTCCCTCAGCTTTTTTCCGCTGGCTCCACGAAGCATCGTGGAACACGGCTCCCCCCTTTTGGGGGAGGCTGCCCTGGAGAGGCGCGGAGCGCCCAAGCCTGAGTTCAGCTGTAGTCGTCTGGGTGTAGGGTAGGGTTTTGAAACCGATGCTTGGTTGTCACGACACAAGGCACAATTTGTTCATCGCCTTTCTTCGCATGTGCTTCTGGAATTTGATCTAGTGGCGGGGTCCTCACATGCAACATGTGGCCAACAGCTGCCATCAGTTGCCCAATTGGAACTGGGTGTATTGGCATGGTACGTGACACATGTGTGTGGGAGGTGCAAAGTAACTCAATTCAACGTGCCTGGTTGGCCCCGTTGCTTTCCTTCTCTCAAGCGAGTTGCATAAATCCTTTTCAGAAAGCCTTTTCCTGAGGCTGGACCTGAAAAGCATGGCCTGGTGCTTAGCTGTTGATCTCAGTGCAGATGAGCAGAGATGTGATAGGCGCAGGTATCAAAACCTTTTCTTTCCATGGAATGTGTGCGTAGTTTTCATGCTGGAGGGATTTTGGATGCACATTCGGGGATGCAGTTGATGTTTTTTGTCCAGCATGTCCACACCTGCTTCGCGGCCCCTTTGTCTGCGAAACTACGACACAAACTCAAGGCTGGCGTCAAAGCTGTGCAGGACCCAATCGGAGCCGTCCGCTTTTGCAATGGCAAAGTGCCAGGTAATGCAAAGACTCTGCAGGGTCGCCATGCCGGAAAAGTCCCACGCCTGTGTAAGCATTATGTGGGATGACGATTGTACGTAGCTTCGAAGAAAGCCAGGCAGAGCTATGCCACCCTGAAAGCAGCCAGCTTGCCAGCTCAGAACTTTCCACAGGTAAGTGGTTTGACTAGGCTCAACTTGACTGATAGTGCTGGAGTGCCAAGTCTGCCAAGTCTGGAAGAGTAGAGGAATCATCCTGAAGCGAGTGCTTGCAGGACGAAGAGGGCTTTAATCAGGCGTCATGGCCTGAGTTCTGTTGCTTTGGCTTCGAGACCATTGCAGAGTTTTTTGATAGGGGGTGGTGAACATGCTTGCAAGCCCTGTGCAGCTGTACATGTGTGAAACGGGTAACGAGTAGGTTAGCTGCCTCCTAGCGAGCTAGCGGCGAGAGACGGGGTCAAGATATGACCGAACGCCGCAGTCGTTCGGCTCGCATGGCATGAAAGCAACCACGAAGGCAATGACCCCAGGATTTCAGCATTGCAACGGCCAGAGCTGCTTGAGACCGTACCAACCAACACGTCACGGAAGGTGCAAAACAGCCAAACCAAGCTCAACTCGCCACAGGCTTGTTTTAATTGAAGCTCTGGAACATTGCTGGCATGTGTCCTTGCCATGATTCTAGCACACAAGAGCCAAAGCTTGTGACTGTCCCCAACCCCTCAGCCCAACCCCTTGAGCCCAGCCTAGACCATTGGGGACTTGATTAGTTCATCTTACCCAGAGAACCTGATCTTGCCCTCGCGATGCCGAATGGCGCCTTGCCGCAAGCATTTGTATTTTCTTGAAGATTTGTTAAGGGTTTCGAGCCGCGGTCTTCAAACTTGCTATCAGGGTATTTAACGATGTCAAGTAGTTTGTGCGGTCAGTGTGCCCCCTATCCTGAAAGCTGGAGCACTGGAAGCCAGCGCCTGCTTTCCATGAAATGCCTTTTGAGCCCAGAACCTGTTGGCTTATCCAGCATGGGGACATGACCCTGACATGTCCAGACCCCACCCTTGCAAATCCAGATCCCCCGTTCCGAGCTAAGGCTTTGTGACCAAATGGAGCGATAGAGGATTTGGCTTCATCGCCCCTGAAGGCGGCTTTCCACTAATCACTTCTCCCTAATATTAACTTTCCCCACCCCCCGCCCCGCCCTAATATCAAATACAGGTTCCCCAGAATTCCTAATTCTGAAAACTGCCCCCAAGACTACTTTTAAAAGAGCTCAGACTACAGTGAATTGCGGCTCAGATCCTCTGAGTCAAGGGGGAGCCCTAGCACGAGTCTTATGGATCAGGGATGCGCTTGATTTCCTAGACTTTGATTGTGTTCGGATGTTCTTTGTAAAAGAGTCTAAATAAGCCTGAAGGCGATTTTAATTCGGTTTATTGCGATGTTAAGTTATGTTTCATTCGCTTCTAGTCAGTTTGAAATCAACTTTCAATTGATGTTACATAGGTTAAATGGGTTCGATACGGTTTTAAAGCTGATTTTGCCTAGGTTTTGCGTAGATTTAGTCAGAACTCACTGCTTCTAATTTGGTTTGATTGAATTTAGTCCGATTTTTGTCCGATTTAATCGGCTTTTTCTTCGACTTGGATCCTAATATATGCCTTCCTAATGTTCGGGTCATACGATAAATGCCCTCCTAACATCGAGTACCGATCGGAGCATATACATTTGGGTGGGGGGCCCTGTAATATGAGAGGGTAAAGATTACGTAATGTACCCATAAGGCACTTGAGAGGAGTGGACAGTGAGGAGTCAACACAAGCATTTTGCGAGGGTTAGTTTGTCAGGCTCTCCAGAAGCATGGATGTGTGGCAGGGCATGGGTGCGGGGATCATGAAGTTTCGAGACCAGACAGTTGAAGGCCTGTGTGCCTTCTCCTGTGATTATGCCCGTGCAAAGCACTGGGGACCAGATACCTGGATGTTTTGGTAACAGCGATTGTATGCCGAATTTTGGGTGAGCCTATAATAGTAACTTCCTGAGGCTGTTTTTGTTCAGGTATACTAGGCGGCAATGACGCAAGTGCCTGAGGACAATAAACGCCAGGCATCGGTGTACCCGCAAACTCGGCTTCGTGTTGAGCCAATTCCAATAGCACATGTCCCCTCAGTCGTTCAATCTCGTAAGCCCAACAGAGCGGAGCGCATGCAAAGGTGGGGGCGAAGATGTCTTTGTTCATGGCTCCGTGTTGCGGGGCGATACCTCTTTGAAAGCAGGACCTCTCGTTGCACTCGCATGTGCCGGGAAGATTGAGCTACACCGTTGTTCGCAATCCATGTGTGCGCGTTTGTTGTAGTTCTCTTGCAGTCACAGCATACATACCACCGCTGCTAGATGTGTTCGTGTTGAGCAGCCCAGGTTTCGAAGGGTGGAAAAGGGTAGGATGACCAAGCTCTGAACGGGTTAGTCCTCAGAAGTGTGCTTGGTCTGCACACCCAGCAGAATGCCACCGCGGAAAGCATAACTTTAGCATTTCTGCGCGGCCCCCATCTATGCCCAAATTGCTTGCATTGTGATTTGCAGGATCTGGGTTGGACCATGTTTGACCCCTTGTCTTCAGAAAATCTGCCACACCAACCGTCATACAAAAAGATCACAATATATTATATAACAGTTTCCACGTTTCCATTATCTCTAGGTAGCCTATATTGCCCTACATTATCCCAATATTGCTTCACAACTATTTTTTTGAGGAGACCGCGTCTACTACGAGACGCGCCTGGCCAGACCCAATGGTCGGAAGCAGCCTCAGATGGCCTGCATATTATTATAGTACATTACAGTAAATATAACAGCATACTATAGTATTTTCTAGTATTTTATGTTGTATTATCGTATGTTATAGTATAGTATATCATACTGTTCATTGCTGGGCTCGTGGCAGGGGCATTCTCCACTTGTATGAGTCTTAGCGGGTCTGAGCATGGATGGGGGGGGGGGAGTTTGTTGCGTTTGTGACCGCGTTGCGGAAGCATCTGCGTTCGTGCCCATGCAATTCTTGGGGTGCATATTTGGTATTGAGTCCAGAACGGATAAAACAATAAGATTCAGTCAGGGCCAAGTTGGACCCCACAGGCAGTGTCAGGCAGACAGCAAAGTCCCACCTCACCTTTTGGGCCAGGTAGAACCATGTAGATCTGTGAAATTTTGCTTGGGTTGGTATGGAGGCGCGCAGACATCAGGTGCTGCGAGCACACACATGGCTGACGTTCCGTCATTCTCTGTTCGAATCGTGTGACGATGATGAAGACCAAGCTTGACTGTTAGCAGGGTTTGGATGGTGTAAAGACGGGACTGGCAGCTCACAGCTTCGAGATGTGAAGACAGCCAGCAGCTAAGGAAACAGGGGCACAAAGCCAGCGCAATAAGCTGCCGGCGCATTGAGGACAGGTGGGCCTTGGGGCATCTGTGCTGTACAGGAGCAACTTACCGTATTCCAGGCTTACTAAGCCTTTTCGCGGCTGCCATCTGAACCAAGCAAGTTGAGAAAGTCCAGTCACGGACTGAAGTATTGGGGGGATGGGTATCTGTGTATTCAGCTTAACGTGTATCAGCGACACAGCTAGATCCACAGCGTTTGCAGAAGTACCGCAAAGAGCACTGCAGGACACGGCTATGACGCCAGACTACTTTGCTTTCCCCTCACACCGAGACCCGTCCGTCTCTGTCCAGCACTTCCTTACTCGAGCAGGCCCGTGAAACGGATCTTTCTTGAGAAGGACTGAGGATAGAGTGTGCCGGCGCGGTGTTCAACAGAGACATGACAGAGCACAGTGCAAAGCAAGCAACCCCTGCGAGTGAACCTTCACTTGTGCTAGGACCAAGGCTGGAATGAGTTAGCGCACCTCGCAGACCCTAGGGCGGCAGATACTGTACCTGAAAGGCCGTTCGCTGATATTCGCTGATGTCGTACACAGTAGCTCGCAGTCAGCATGCGTGTGGTCGTTGGCATGCACAGAACGGATGGACATGCATTTTCCCACCGGCGAAAACCAAGTCCTCATGCACAGTCCGAACTTGTTTGTATTCTCTCCACTGTCAAGACGAGATTAGGCCTAAAGTGAAAATCAAGACCGAAGAGCCCCGCATGCCAGGCATTCCTAAAAGAGAGATGCATGCCAAACAAAGACTCCTGCTACTTGGACGATGTTGGACATGTCAAGCCAAGTGAACCTTGCTTGTTTGATGAACGCTTGGAGGTAAGCATACGCATCGAAGAAGAGGTAGGCAAGGCAAGCCAGCCTCTTCCCACGCACGTGCAGCATTTTGCCTGAAACCAAGGCGGCCTTTCATGCAGAGCAGTTCCGTGGGCTGCCCTTTCTTAGTCATCTCTGAAAGAGGCAGCTGCGGACAACCTGGGCAAGGGATTGTGCTATGGGAATGCACTTGAAAGATCGGTTTGTCAGTTCAGCAGCAGATCGCGGACTGGCTTGCTTGCAGCCCGGAGTTAAAAGGTAAGGTTTTCCTGCCTCAGCATTCCTGCAGAGCATTGGCACGTTCTTGGGAAACTCCAACCAGAATCCGCTTTACAAATGCTTTGGGCAAAAGTGGGCGAGTGGATCCTGATAATCATCCCTCTATAGTCCCTTTATATTCCCGTAGGAATAGTCCCCCTAATTACCTTAAACTGGTTTTGTTCAATTCCCAGCGAATTTCGGGATCAGGGCATGCCCCACAAGGCCTCCTAAGCCTCCCCAAGAGCCGGGCGCTTCAAGGCTTTTTGCGGGGGTCGCAGCGCCTCCGGCCCGTTTACTCTCCCCTCCCCACAGCCCACATGCCTTATACATGTTCGGAGTTCAGAGGCTGTTTGAGAGCTTTCAGCTATGAGCCTTCAGGATCCCGTCAACCACGACAAGATGAACACATATTATGAATTTATGTTGGTGACCAAGACGGGCTTCATTAAGTTTAGATCCTAAACCCTAGAAGGAGTAGGTTTGGGTGGCCTTCCCGCCTCAGACGGCGTGGGGAGGATGAAGGTGTTTGATGGCCAGCAACAGTCAGGCCAGAACTGCATTTTGCGTAAAGCGACGCGCGAACGCATGATGCCAGAAACCTACTTATCACTGCGATGGCCCAGCAAAAACACGAAGCTCCAAACTCTAAAACCCTAAAACCCTAAACCCTAAAACCCTAAAACCCTAAAACCCTATAAACCCTAAACCCTAAACCCTAAACCCTCAAGAGGCCT
>CAJNIZ010001812.1:14546-27881 GCA_905231905.1 Symbiodinium pilosum | reverse complement strand
TCAGCACCTGACAACCGAGATGCCTGGGTTCAGGATTTAGGGGTTTAGGGTAAACCCTAAACCCTAAACCCTGGGGTTTAGGGTTTAGGATTTAGGGTTTAGGATCTCAAGGGACAGCAGCATCCCTCCCAGAACGAAGCCAAGCCACCCAACAAGTACAAGGTCAGGGGATGCCAAATCCAAAAACCTTCCGGGTTATGTAGGGTTTATACGCGGGTTGTATGTATAGGGATATCTAGGGGTTATATAGGGATATATTGGAGTTATATAGGGAGATGTCCGACGGCCAAGTGTAGTTTTGGGAAATCATATGATTTAGTATACATAAACCATATTATTCACTATATATACACCATATTATTTACTATATATACCCATTATGGTAGCTTGAATTACGTAGGTTCCTTAACAGCAACCCAGTAGAGTAGCACTTGTTTTGCTGCCAGGCTCTGCTTGGATCCGGTGACTTGCCTTCCTCTGTAGAAGACTCCATCCTGCCACTGCTTGAAGCTTGTTTGCGGCTAGCGGTTCGGGTTTAGGGGCTACATCGGGATTATATTGGGATAATGGAAAAGAAGATGGAAACTACTATTCAGGGTTGTGGGTTTAGGGGAGTCTTGGGACGGATTATTGCAGATCCCTTTGTGGGCACTCGAGTACCTTTGAGCGGAAGAGGCTGAACAGACCACTTCAATGCTGGACTCAAATGCAACTGCTAATGCAATCCTTCCGAATAGTTCAGCATGCTTTGCCATTGGATACTGCCCCCACACAGTAACAGTTGGATAATAATTTTATCATGGTTATATATACCCCTAAACCCTAAACCCTAAACCATAAAGTATATAGCCTTTAATGGGACCCCTAAACCCTAAAGTATGTAGACCTTAATAGGACACTTAATATAGACTGTTACTGGGTAGGGGCAGTGCCCAGCTTTGCCAAGTGAATCCTGGGAGGTGCGTCCTCGTGATCAAAAACACCTCGCCTCAGCAATTCCAACCCAACACCCCCAAGCTCCAAGCCAAAAGTGGTTAAGGGGTTAGGGTTTAAGGTTTAGGGTTTAGGGTTCTGGGTTTAGGGTTTACTAATCTTGAACTCATTTACCCGGAAACCCTACAACGTCCCGGAAGGCTGTAGCACGAGGAGTGTATTACCATAACTGTTAGGATGTCATGACCTGCTCCCTTAACATCATTCCCTGAACCCTAAACCTTTAACCCTAAACCCCTAAACCCCTAAACCGTAAATCCTAAACCCTTAACCCTAAACCCTAATCCCCTAAACCCTGAACCCTAATCCCCTAATCCCCTCAACCCTTAACCCTAAACTCCCAATCACCTAAACCCTAAACCCTAAATCCTAGACCCTAAACCCTAAGCCCTTAACCCTAATCTCCTAAACCCTAAACCCTGGACTAAGCTCCCATGATCATCCAAACCGAGCCTCGAGTCCAAGTCGAACATGGCGCCAGCTGAGGGCTCAAGACATGGGTTTAGGGTTTTTTGGTTTAGGGTTTAGGGGGTCTTGGGTGTAGCGTTTAAGGGTTAGGGTTTAGGGCTTTGGGTATATGGTTGAGGTTGGGTCCTGCCCCCACCCACTCAAAATCTAGAAAAGGAGTTGGAAAAAGGTCTAGAAAAACTGTACTTTAATGACTATCACATTGTTACTGGGTGGGCACTAAATTGAGAGTTTGAAGCTAGGGTTTAGGATTTACGGTTTGCATGTTATCTTAATTCCCCCCTGAAATGGTTCCTAATGTGGTTGATGATTCAATCATATGAATATGCATGTGTGTGCGGTTAGGTTATGTCTATTACCTAACTCTCACTGCGTGGGGCAGGTATCCAAACTATAGCTAAATCAGGAGTGTAAGGTACCGAGATTGTTGATTATCCGGGCTTCGACCTCGCAGATCACGGGATCAAGCAATGCAATCAAAACCAAATTAGACTTGCGGACACACGTCTCCCTGACTATTGACATGTTAAGCATGTAAGTACCCTAGCAAGAAGTCTCTCTGTAAGGAAGTTCATGGCGGAACCTTCAACCGTAATTCCTTCATGCGCAGGTATTGAGGGATAGTCGGGACTGCAAACCAAAAACTCTAAGCAAAGCTATGTTACAAGTGTATTATGAAACACTAGTGTAATCTTTCATATCAACAATCGGAGATTGGGGTTTTTCCCTACTGTTAATCAAGTATGATCCCAAAGCCTCAAGCCCGCGACCAAGCTATAGGTCTGCTCTTGGTAGGGTTTAGGGTTCAGGGGTCAATGTCCATCTCAATCTCTCTCCTCTTCATAGATATAGCTGTAGACATGTGCATACAAAGCAATGTGAGTAATACCCAAAATTAGGGTCCCATATTTGTGCCCCTAAATATTCGGTGCCAGCATATAATCTATAACCAAAAAGGCCCATAATTTTGAGCACAACCCGTGTGGCTCTGTAGATATGGTACGCCGACATGTAGACGCGTATATGCGTAGTTACTCGCCCCCCTGCTGAAAACTCAACTTGAGAAACGTGACCTGGTGTTTGGGTTTCGTGTAGCCCAACATGGTCGTTCCTGAAACCCCCCAAAAGGGGCCCTACTGTATGGAACCCCCCCCCATCCTTGGCAAAACCCAAACCCTTAAGCCCTAAGCACAACACAGGGCCTGCCCAAGCCCAAAGCTGAACGTAACTTTCAGGTGGTCTTACCGGTGATTAGCAGGTAATAAGTAGCAGCCCCCATGCAATTTAGGGTTTAGGGTATAACCCCAACAATGGAGAATCAAACGAAAAAAAATGAAGGGGAAACTGTATAGTATTGAGGTCTACTGGGTTGATACATAAAAGAATCCTGCAAGCACCTCATGCCTTGTACTTTAAAATGACGTATCTTAGCCTACAAAGGTCATGCAGAGTTTGTAGTATCAGCAGCATCACGTGCAGTAGTCCCTGTATTCCGTGATTCCCTACAAACCAACCAATGGTCAGGCTTCGGCACTTCAAATCGCTACAATGCTGGTCCGACATAATAACTGTCGTAATAACCGCCCTAACAACGGCTATAATCGTAATGTGAATCGTATGTTAGAGTATACTCATGTTTATCATGACATTTTTCCAGCGAGTTGAGGGTTTGCGAGCGCTTGATGCGTGATGTCCCAGCTTGCAGACTTCAACGAGAGGAATGATTCCAACGAATCAACTCGGCTTGGTAGGGTAGGGTGATTCCAACTTGAAGGCATCATTGCGGCGGATGGCGGTTGCGGTCTGCGAAGAAAACGACTTGCCTACAGGTCCAAAGCCCAGGGGTTCCCTTCATATTCCTGGGGTCCCTGGGGGCCGGGCCTTTCTTTAAGCCCCTAACCAGTGCGAGGAAAGAATCTTGGGGGACCACCGCTTTGAGGGCGAAAGAAGGAAGAAAATGGGAATCTTTCATCCTCTTCGAAGGTTCTCCCCTTACTTCTGGGACAGCAGGGCTGCATCCGCCTCCGAACGCCGAAGAAGCTTCCTATGGGTTTCCAGGCCTCTGCACGATTGAACTTTCAGGCAGCTGTTCCCTGGTTTCGGGTTAAGGGGTTGAGGGTTGAGGGCTGACATTGAAGAAGCATGGGACACAGAGCGGGAAGCTGGGCATCTGAAAGCGACCAAAACTTTGAGGCCTGAAGATAGGCCTAAGCTTGCAGATGGGGATGCCCAGGACTTAGGAGTCCCAACCCGAAATCCTAAACCCTAACTCCTACACCCTAAATTCTAAACCTCTTTGTTAGGAATCTTCAAGAGCGGAAGATTACTCAAGGAAGCTGGAGTTCAGATCCCATGCTGTCTCAATTACTAGTTCAGGGTTTAGGGTCTAGGATTGAGGGTTTAGGCTACTCGGCTACTCCAGACCACTCCCACACGGAACCCCAGACATCACAGGACAGCTTCATTTGAGTTGCGTTTTCTTTGGAAATTGAGCCAAGTAAGATACTACTCTTCTTATCAACTGCCATACCCTAGGGGAGGATATAATCTTCCTCTGCGCTGGGGACCGTAATACCCCCAAATGAAGTACTCCTTATGTCGATTCCGAGGTCAACTGTTCGTCGGCCTTCGAATGAAGACTCACCTTGACAGTCTGCAGCTCTTCCCGCTCGAGCGTGAGTGAAACCGGACGTGAACCTGCCCACAGCTGGCTCTCGCTGACACTTGCAGGGTCCACATTGGAGCAAAGTGCCCTAAATGCAAGTCAGCAGCACGTGACGAGTGCTATCTGCTTTGCTTTGCAGGACTGTGGAGAAGAGAGGTGTCGATGACAGCTGGCGCGCAGCCTGCGATCACTTGTGGAAGCATCCCAGAGTTCAAAAACAAACCGCATGCCCATGTAAGGCTATGGGCTGGGGCAAACATTGCAGGGGCCAGGTGGCATCGCAGCATGTTGGGCAAGGGCTTGGCAGATTCGTAGCAGGCAGACAGGTGCCGGTACGTGCTGGCACAATCCTAGCAGCACGCCCTTCAACGTCTCGAGCATGGGAGAGCGCGCAGAGTGATATAGCAATTTGCCCTTGCTGCAGGCACCTGCGTTCAGCCCAGTACCCAAATGTTGCCGTAGTCTAAACTCCTTAGAGTGGGTGATATAGGAGGTTATATAGGGGACTACTATATGGTAGTTTCCCAAAATGAGGGGAACCCAATATAGACCCCAAAATACTATAATCCTTATTATGGGGACCCCCAAAAAGTACCCCTAATTTTGGGAAACTATTATATGGGTTATTAGGCGGGATATTACTCCAGGCTCTGGAAGTCATCAGGCCTTCAGGCAGAGCGGAGCCGTCGCCACTACAACAGCTCTCGGCGCCCAGCAGGGACTGAGTGAACTGTTTAGGGTTTAGGGTTTAGGGTTTAAAGTTGGGGCCGCCGTCCACATTGAGCAACAGGTCAGTTACATACACAGCTAGAACACAGCAAGTGCGGCGCGTCTAAGATATCAATCCAGTCAGCCCGTTTCGCAAGTTGCGGATCCTTCGCACTCTGCAGCGGGTTGCACTTCTTACGGGCTTATGTGTGCCAGGTTAAGAAGCGGTGGGCAGTGAAAAATGCCCGCCATTGCTCACTGCAGTCAGCTTTTAAGCCAAGACTGCTGCACACCTGAAAAACGAAACCTTGCTTCCCAAAACTCTTCAAAGCCCACCTTCGATGTGGAAAGAAAAAGTCCAGCACACCCTGAAGCAGGGCTGGAGCCACTGTGACTGCCCTTCCCAAAGACCTATTTCTCAAGATGGGGACTGAGCCTCTGAGGAGAAAACCGATGGCAAACATGAGAAAATTGAGAACTCGACCTCCTGCAGCTTCCGATCAGGTAGGGTTTGGGGCTTAGGGTTTAAGATGAATTTCTCCTTGTCTCCCTTTGTATCCAGCGTGTCTCCACAAGCCAGTTTTGCTCGTTGGGATGGCGAGCGGAGCATCGCACAAACTGCCTTCATATCCCTGATGGCGCCACGAAGCTAGGAGTGGGCGACAATTCAGCTGTCTGGAGCGGTCGCCGCTAGGGAGCTACTTGGTAGTGGTCTCCCCAGTCCGCAAAATGAGCGTTTGAGCCCTAACATCGGCTGCAGTTTTCACCTATCGCGTTTTTTCGTAGCTTCCTAGATCCTGAACCTACCCTCTTTTAGGGCCTAGGTACCCACTGCTAGGGGCCATACATCCCCAAGGCAAGGGCGCTAGGAAGGTCTTGGCTTTCTAGCACTCAGAAGACCCACGTCTATGAATAAGGGGACCCCAATATAGACCCCCAAATACTTTAGCCCATATTGTTGGGAACCCAGAATGGTATCCCTAATTTGGGGAAATGAAGGCTGAAAGCCTAAAGAGCACTGGCCGCGATAATCCGCCTTCGTACAGCGAAGAAACACTGACACTTAGGCAGCTCACATATGCAAGCTGAGACTGCATGCTCTGACCGAAGAAACGCAAACCAGGTTGCATTGGGTTCTGAGCTTGAGGGTGCTCATGGCAAATCCTTGCATTTGGGAATTAGCACGGAACTTTGGCCAATTTGAGGCTGGACTGCGGAGGGAACGCTGCAGACGCTTCTGGTGGAGAGCAGGTGCCGCACCGATGCCGGTGAAAAGACTCTCCCCAGCCCGAAACGGTCATAGGCTCCACCTTGGAAGGTAGCAGAAATGGCCTGACTGACCCAACGGCAGGGCACGAGCTCGCCTGCGGTGCTGGGGACCATCCCTTGCAAACGAGCCACAGCTTGAATCTGGCAAGACGACAAGTGGCACCGAGGCAAATGCGGTAGCAAAGTCATCCATGCGGCGCGACAAGGGGCCTGGGCCCTACCAGGCGGCTCAAACCATCCGAGGGTTTAGGGTTTAGGATTTGGGGTTTATGGTTTAGGGTTTAGGATTTAGGGTTTAGGATTTTGGGCTCAGGATTTAGGATTTTCGAGTTTACGATTTACTGCTCAGAATTTTGGACAAAGGGAAAGTCTGCAGCCGAGCGAGGAAGCCTTGCTTTGACGCTGGATGAGAGATGAGAAGCAAGACAGCTGGCAGTCCTACAATGGAAAAGGAAATGGAAACCCTAGGTCCCTTTAAAGGGATATATAATTACATATGGATTATTTATCTCAGTTAGAGTTGACGCACACAGTTCAGGCTTTATTGGGCATAGGGTACACCACGAACTCGGCCAATGCAGAAACGTCAAGAGTTTAGGGTTTAAAGCTTGTGGTGACTGGCAACCAGGTACCAGTAGCCTCAGCAACAGTTGACTGGAATCGGGCAACTTGCTGTCCAATTGCAGCTCTTTGAATCGCTTGGACTTACATAATGCTTCTGAACCCCCACATAACCCAAGCTTCCATTAGATTCTCTAGTATCCCTACACCCTAAACCCTGAAGTCTATTTCCACAGCATGGGGCCTCAACGCCACTCCAACAGCATGCAGTTGGTCGCGGTCGACTGCGCTTGTATGCTTTGAGCGACTGGGAGCCAACAGAACGCTGGATAAAATGTCTGCAGCGAAATGTCCCACCAAAAAGGTCAAGCGGAGTCATGGCAATGTAGCAGGTACGAAGGCCGAGGGCCAATCAACAATTCTGTGCAATTGTCTTACTCGTTTCTTGGGCAAAGAAGAATGGAGGTCGACCTCAGATGGACAGAGATCAAACGAGGCTTCATCGCAGGCCAAGTCCCAGTCAGCTAGTTTCCAGTCCCAGACCAGCTGAGAAACAACAGCATCGACCTCTCTTTGCAAAGGAATCTTCCCAACTGCACAGCTTGGTCAGCCCTTAGAGACAACCGTCTCACAATCTCTCAGATTCTTGAGGTTTGGATCGTCCCTGGCAGATGGTAAGCGAGGTTGCCGAGAGTTACAATGGAGTCATGTGCGGAATGGCCGCATCCGCGACTTTCAGCATTTCCGCTGCACCCGGGCGAGGTCCTGGGGCAGCCATATGAAACATGAGCTCCACATGCATAAGATCTCCGCGGCAGAGCCAAGATGTAATCCTTTGCATGAAAACTCTCCGGGAGCACCTGGACAGCTAGGCGAGCCTGTTGCCGGCCACGACTTTCAGGAATCCGCACAACTGTGGTGCAACCCAGGCCAAGACATCGCACACTGCACATGGAACCCTCAACGTCATGCCAAGATATAACCCCTATAAAACCCCTTATAATCATCCCTATATAATCCCTATATAATGCCTATATAACCCCTAGAATGCCTAATATGGACATGGCAAGTTGGTCTCAAAGATGAACCGACCCAAGGTGCGACAGACTTTCGTACATCCCAGCGCCAGCTGGAGCTCACAGGCCACCACCTGAGGCTTCGCCAACGACTGAAAGGGATCCCCGGATCACCGCGCGGTCTTGTGCGACGGCCTCTCCTTGCATCCTGACAGCTGAAACTCAAACCTGGAAGCCACACAAGACCCAGGAATGGGCCGAAGTCCGGGTTGATTCTTTTTGTTTAGGCTTTAGGGTTTATCGTTTAGGGTTTAGGACTTTAGCGGACTTCTCGCGGACCTTAGAGGCCTTGAAGGTGAGATGTTTCCACTTTTTTGGGGGGTGGACGTCCGTGCGCCTGACACGCAAAACTAAGGCCTATATTAGGAACATGGTTCGTGGGAACCCACTATGTAGTATATCCCGAGACCTTACATCCTAAACCCTGTTCCCAAAGGGTCCATCCTATGTGTATCATACCTTTCCCTTTGTGGAAATCACGGCAACCTTTGGCAGACAGGTGCTTCAGTATCTGGATTGCCACTTTGTGGACATACGACGAGACAGTGCTTTAGGTCGCAGGGCACATGAAGCCGGTTTCAACTTCATTGGCCATTGTCTTGTTACTCTGATACCCCATGATCTCCTAAATCCTGTGTAGCCCTTCAGGTCCTCGGCTTCAATACCTGACAAAAGGTGCCGACCCTTGTAACAAAGCTGCGAAGATCTAGCTGTGCCAGCCGGAACAGAAAATGCCCCAGCAAGCTTTCCATGAAGAAGCTCAGAGCCGCTCAATACCCAAGTCCAGCCATACGCGAACGTGAAACCTGCGGTACACACTTCCTGCACGAACCCAGCGTCTGATGAGAGCTGGCTGCACGACTCAGTGCTGGATGAGTAGAGACTGATGCACAGCCCAGTGCCGCCAGTGATAGCCAGAGCTGACACCACATAGTCACCACCTCTGGCTATGCGGGCCTGCCGCAGTGCCGCATGCCAGCACTGTTCTGCCTTTGCGCAAGAGGCCTTCGCACCACCAAGCTGACATCGGCGAGAGTTGAGCAGCAACGCTGCTGGTTGAGCAACAAGCTGGATTCAACAACACGCACAGCTGCCCGGTGCTGAACCATGTCAGCATGTCCAGAAAGACGAGTGAATGTCAGGGTCCTTCTACGAGCATGAAGAGATGAAGGAGCTGCACGTCCTAAGAGCCAACAAGCCACGAGCGGCTAGCGCCAACAGAGGCAGGGCAGAGAACACATCGACGTGCATCTGGCGCAACAGCTCACTGCCAAGAGTATGCTGGCAGCCCAGCAAGCCTGTTGCATGAGATCAAGGCCTCTGCACTGACTCATAGCGCCCTCAACCTTCAGGCAACCAACTGCAGCACATGTTTCACATATGGCTCTGTGCACATGCACGAAAGCCTCACTTGAAGGCACAGCCGAAACCACATGCGAATGCACTTGTAGCCGGGTACGTCCCTTCATGCATGGTCTTAGTCTTACACATGCAACAGAAAAGGCACCAGCAAGCTTGCCACTGCCACGAGACATTCTCCAGGCCAAGCGCATTGGAACGGGTCGGGTGCAGAACCTGTGCTTGCTTGAATGCTACCTGTGTTCCCCCAACAGCCGTGGCAGCAACACCCTGTGACCGCTAGCTTCACTACTTGATGAAGCACCAACTGCTGGATCAGTTAGGAAACTTTGTACCAGGCAACGATGCTTGATTGCTTGGCTTTGCACAAGGTCTTTGCATCACTAAGCTGTTGTCCAAAAAAGATGAGCAGCGATGTTGCTGGTCCAACGGAGGACTGCTTTCTAAGATACGAACAGCAGCACGAGAAAGAACCACACCAGCGTGTACAGAAAATCGAGGCGCTGCTACTTCAACAAACACCCGTGGCCGGTTGCAGCATGCCATGTCGCTCTATGGATCTCTATGGCACTATGGCAGCGAACCACTACCATACCGCCACCAAGAAGGGCTGCAAATGAGCGGTCACTCATGTAAAGGTGGAACCAAGCAAGCTCATGCTCCTCATTTCAAACACTGTACCAAAAAGGAAAACCAGGCACCGTCATTTTCTGATGCGGACTAGGCTGACTACATCTAACAAAATAACTCACAAACGCCGAGCCCGAGGGGGGTTCTGTGGCCGCCATACGAGACAACACAAACTCGAATCTGCATGGCCGCTTTTCATCGTACACGTGCAAGCTTGCCCCCAGACACCCGAATCCTGCAGCCCAATTGCATGCCATCTTGGCCTTAAGGAATCCGTATGCAATTCGAGCAACCCAAGCTGCGCATAGAACTCTCAACGTAACTCCTAACAGGCCAAATCCGTCTTCAAGTCCATCCACTACGGGACGCGAGCTCTAATTCCAAGCAGGGCTCTGGAAGCAGGACGCAACAGACTTTACAACGCTCTTTACATCGTACTCTTTCCTTCCACTGGGGCTCTGACCACTCAGAAACAATGCCACAAGCACGCATCTGTTCCTGCAACAGAACATGCACCACTAGCACCAAGAAGCCGCGCCACACAATGCATGAAGTGCCTAGCAAAGGGGCACGTGCAGAATTTGTGAATTCTTGCCTATGAACGGTGCGTCGCTCAGCCGCCTCAGATTCAGCGGCTTGGAGTAGGCTACGCAATGCCGAAGCCTGCCCTACACCCTGCGAGGACGGACGTCCTGTGGCACCAAATCCTTGCAATGAGTGCCACGTCTAATGAGGTTTGTCTGTGCGGCTCCTTGCCAACTGAAACACTGAAGATACGGTTCGCCAGACTTCTGCACAGCCTGTCGCCAGCCTGCACTAACACCACCTTGCCTCTACCTCTAGCTACGCCTATTCTGGTCATTAAGGTTGTCGGCACGGCTCGGTACAGCGCTATACTCATAAGTTCTGCTTCCTTTGCACAGGACCTCTGCAGGAGCAAGCTGACAACTGACATCGAAGGAAGATGAGCAGCAAGAGCGCTGGCCGAATTTAAGGGTGGTTTCCAAGATATGCGCAGCAGATGTTGCCGGGTGACATGTCTCTCGGCATGTTCTTGCACTGGGCGCACAGCTATGCGCCTGACCACACCAGTGGGTCCAGAACATCGAGGCGCTGCTACTTCAACAAACACCCGTGGCCTTTTGCAGCATGCCATGTCGCTCTATGGCAGCGAACCACTACCATACCGCCGCCAAGAAGGACTGCAAATGAGCGGTCACTCATTTGAAGGTGGAACCAAGCAAGCTCATGCTCCTCGTATCAAACACCGCACTCTTACTCTATCATTCAAACTAAATGTAATCCAACTACTCACACCTGCCAAGCCGACCTGTCGTCATGCGGAGGGCCCTTTGGCAACGGCGTGAGACGCGCGATTTGCTCCCAACACAAACACGATGCTGAGTGGCCAGTCGTAGGCAACAAGCCCTGCAAGGCGAATGCATGCCGTCCTGGCCTTAAGGAATCCATATGCAATTCGAGCAACCCAAGCTGCGCATAGAACTCTCAACGTAACTCCTAACAGGCCAAATCCGTCTTCAAGTCCATCCACTACGGGACGCGAGCTCTAATTCCAAGCAGGGCTCTGGAAGCAGGATACAACAGACTTTACAACGCTCTTTACATCGTACTCCTTTCCTTCCACTGGGGCTCTGACCACTCAGAAACAATGCTGCAAGCACGCACCTGTTCCTGCAACAGAACATGCATCACTAGCACCAAGAAGCCGCGCCACACAATGCAGGAAGTGCCTAGCAAAGCGGCACGCGCAGAATTTGTGAATTCTTGCCCCTATGGACGGTGCGTCGCTCAGCCGCATCAGATTCAGCAGCTTGGAGTAGGCTACGCAATCCCGAAGCCTGCCCTATACCCTGCAAGGACGGACGTCCTGTGGCACCACATCCCTGCAATGGTACTGCTACACATTTCTTACAGAAAATTAAAAGTAACTATTATACGTGCAAAGATTCCACCCCAAGTCAGTCCTTACAAGTCCCACAGTGTGTGCAGACTGTGAGCCCTTACAGGCAGTTGCGGGGATGCAGGGCATTCAAATGAAACGGAAAATGAAAACCGCTTAGGCTAAGTTCAGAAGTGCATGCGCTACAAGATTCCTCTGCCGCAGAGAGAGACAGCGGTGGGACGGGCAAGCAAAAATTTCAGGCAGGCTGAGGGCGCTTGAACGACCAAGCGGAGGCCGAAGAAGAGGCAGCAAGACCAGCGGGGAGCGAAGGCGGGCAAGCACGCTTTTGGCCGTCTCAGCGCCGCCTTGTCAGATGCTAGCCAGCGGAGGACGGCGCGAGTGTTCTTGCGTTTCAGAGTCACACTCAGAAGTTTTGCAAGGAGGGCAATGTCTGCCGAGGTCTGTCTGTGCGGCTCCTTACCAACTGAAACAATGAAGATACGGGCTGCCAGACTTCTGCACAGCCTGTTGCCAGCCTGAACTAACACCACCTTGCCTCTACCTTTAGCCACGCCTATTCTGGTCATGAAGGTTGTCGGCGCGGCTCGGTACAGTTAACTTCTGCTTCCTTTGCACAGGACCTCTGCAGGAGAGAGCTGACAAGTATAATCTGAGGAAGATGAGCAGCAACACCACTCAGAATCTTCTTGCACTGGGCACACTGTCATGCACCAAAAACATCAGCTGATCCAGAAAGTCGAGGTGTTGCTACCTCAACCGGCACCACCACGACGGCCACGAAAAAGGGCTGCACACGAGCAGTGAGTCATTGAAGGGTACAAGAAAGCAAGATCATTTTTCTCTGATCAACTACTATCTTCCAAAGGAGGCAGCACTCCAAGTCTACGATGGGGAGTGTTAGAGGGACGATACTTAATAACACTACCCCAGTCTGCCAGCCCTAGCTTTTCCAATGCCGTGGCCCCTTGGCGGGTTTCTGTGGCTTGTACAGGCATGAAATCTCGGCGCGGCAGACAGCACAAACTGGAAACCGTATTATGGTGCATACTCACCGCCAAGCACCCAGATAGCCCTGCAAGCCGAATGCATGCCGTCCTGGCCTTCAGGAATCCGTACACAACTCGAGCAACCCAAACTGCGCATAGAACCCTCCACGTAACTCCACAACATGAACAGGCCAAATTTGTCTTCAAGTTCATCCGCTCCGGGACGAGAGCTCTAATTTCAAGCAGGCTCTGGAAGCAGGACACAAAGTGGTTTGAAAACACGCTCCTTGCCATCCACTGGGGCTCTGACCACTCAGAAACAGTGCAACAAGTGCGCACCTGTTCCTGCAACAGAACATGCACCACTAGTACTAACAACCGGGCCACAGCATGCACGAAGTGCCTAGCAAAGGGGCCCATGCAGAATTCGTGAATTGTTGCCGGTGAACGGTACGTCGTTCAAGCTGCCTCAGATTCAGAAGCTTGGAGTAGGTTACGCAATCCCAAACCCCGACCCTAACCCAGACCTGTAACTCCCCTTAATAGGGATGAATTCAGGTCCTTACAAAGGAGCCGGGTTTATTCATCACGGGTGTACATTTGACACCCTGCCAGGATGGCCTAGCCAAAGGAAGCCCCAACATGAACTTCTGAGCTCGGCTACATCTCAACCACCACTGGGTTGCTGTTAAGGAA
>CAJNIZ010001812.1:0-14488 GCA_905231905.1 Symbiodinium pilosum | reverse complement strand
GTTCCTTAACAGCAACCCAGACCATCAACCTCCGCAATGTGGCGCCACAGCAGAAAAACCCCGCAATGGTCCCAAGCAGGTGATAATGCGATCCTTTGTAATCCCCTTTAAGGAGTCCTTCCTGTAATTTCTTAAAGGCGTCTGTGCTATTTGGGCACCCCAGGATTGCACTTGACGGGCCCCAAGACACAGATTGCCAGAGTCGCCTGCGAGATCTTGCTGCTAAGGGTTTCTGGCCTTGACATTTGCGTCTTCCCCTGAATGCGCGAGCGCAGTGCGACAACAGGCAAGCTGCATCATCGTCCCAAAGACTTCATACCATCAGAAACCTGGGACCAGGAATGAGCCTGAAAAATGCTGAGTATTGGTCTGGCATTGTTCAGAGCAGCCTGCGATCCTCAACTAGCTTGCTGCCTCGACGCTTCGCCCTGAATCTGCTGCCTTACGGACTGTCCGTCTCTTGGACGCTGCCGAGCTGATTCAATCATCTTGCCTGTTACATTTGAGCTATAGTCTAAACNNGGGGATTGATTATATAGGGGACTACTATAGGGGCTATTAAGGGGGATACTAAGATGCTCACTTACGTGTGACGCAAGAATCTCAAGGTAGGCACGAGAGACCCGAGCTGAAGAGGAGACTGCCCCCAGCGCAGGCGATTCAGACCCTTGCGGAGTGTCTGGAAGACTTGGTTCCTAAGCTTTCCTTCTATGTGCGACTGCAATCCAGACCTAAGAGCCAGTTTACAATTCAGACCTCTTGCACCTAAACCTGGTATGCCTACCCAACTCTCAATGATTGAAAGCCATGCGCAACAACCATGTAGCTTCCATTTTCTTTTCCATTATCCTATAGAGGTTTCCATTTTTTCCATTATCCTATAGAGGTTTCCATTTTTTCCATTATCCTATAGAGGTTTCCATTTTCTTTTCCATTATCCCAATATGACTGAATCCCTCATCCCTCAGCACGACGTTGTGTTGCTGAAGGCGACAAGGAGGAGAACGCGTGCCGAGCAGGAGCGGGTTTCGTTCATTCAAACCGAACAAAAAGGGTTTAGGGTTTAGGGTTTAGGGTTTAGGGACTTCTGTGTTGGGTTTGCCAGCGGACTGTCCGTGCACTCTAGACGGGAACCACCCGCGCACTCTCTACTAAGGCCTTAACAGATGTTGCAGGGGCGGCTGGCAGATTTCCGAAGATGGTGCTAACCAGACAGTGTGGGTCTGGATTTGAGGGGATGAGGTCTGGATTGACCCCTCACTGGCATGTCAGACCCTAGGGCCCTAGGGCTATCTGCCCAGGGGCGCGGTGCTTTTGTCAGTGTTTTCTTTTAAAGCGACCCTTTTACCCTCCATTTACAGTGTTTAGGGTTCAGGGTTTAGGGCCGAATGGGAGGGCCCAGTAATCTGTCGTCCAGCACCTACGACTTAGGTTCATACCAGTGTGTGAAAACTTGCTTGGGTGCTATGCTCGGAGACCAACGACGTTTAGGGCCAGGTGCAGAGACTCAGACAACCTGGAAAGGAGCAAGGCTAGCAGGCTGGCTGCGTCCAAACTGAAAACTTCTGACGCCATCCTGTGGCAGAGCATCTTGTCTCAAACACGCTGCTTCCTTGGGCACAACCGCTACTGGCACGGGCTCTCAGCCAGTTCCCCTCCCATTCTGGGACTGAACAAATGTGAACGCACAGCTCGTGCGCCTTGAAGTCACCTTGATCCGTCAACGTGCAACTGAACCCACCCACTGCAAGCAATTTAGGCACAAAATGAAGCGGTCAGCACCTCCAGCACCAGCACTAAAATGGGTGCAGCTGCACCTGCGTACGCTTCAGTGTCCCAGCGCTCCTCCGCGTCCGCTCCCGCAACTTGGTGCCGGCGTCGCTGCTGCCGCTGAACGTGGAGAGGCTTGCGAACAGCCTCTGCCCACCACAATCCACCGGACACAAACCTCCTAAAACTTGCAGAGCGCACCCGGAATCCCCAAAGCAGCTGCAGCCAAATCCAGGTCCTCCACCAGGTTTCCATGTGCCCGAGGACACATTACCAGTGTTTGGAAGTTATTCTATAAGGGTTATAGAGGGGTATATAGGGGTATGTAGGATATTGTGTAGGGTCTAGGGCTAAGGAACTGAATTTAAGTCACTATGTTATCCCCCTTCACCTACCCTGGCAGTTCCCCCAAGCTCCATGCCTCCATTGGGGCGTGGTCATCTGGCATGGAACTTTGGGGTTTAGGGGATTAGGGTTTACGGTTTAGGGTTTAGGGGAACCATACCAAAGCTAAAATGATAAACTTGCCTGAATTCAAGTTGACGAAGCGAGGTGTTGTTGCAAAGAGGAAGCTCTGCACAGCACAGAGCAGCCTTCAATGAGGTGGCCATGTTTCTATCGGAGCATCCCGACGCCCTATATTCCCCCTTAAGTTGCTAGAATACAGGGTATACGGGAATCTTATTGTAGTATACCCAAAGCCATACTCTATCTTCTTAAGGGGGACTTTCATCACCAAGCCTCGCGTTTGCAAGAGACGTTGCTACATTTGGCAATTGCTAACTGCTGGCACTGAAAGCCCTGGATGTGCTCCTTGAAAGGGACTGAAGCTTTCCACTCTTTCGGGACTTCCATGCTAGTTCGGGGAAGTGTACTTCCCAGGTCCCAGAACCCTGCTAAGGTTAGGGTTTAGGGTTGAGAGTCTAGGACCACATCAGTGTTTTGACTCACGGTGAAGAACTGTTCCCCTCAGTAGGGATCAAGATGATCCACACTCAGCATTTTGGGCTTGTTTCGGTCCTTCCTGCTGGAAGTGCGCACTCATGCTCCTGCCTGCTGCGCCTTCTTTTGCCTGCCAGGAACGCCAGAGAACTACTGCACTGTTTATGGGGTCGCCATTTGTCGATCTTTCTGGGCTTCCATGCTAGTTCGGGGGAGTGTACTTCCAGAACCCTGGCAGGGTTAGGGCTTGTGTTGATAGTCTAGGAACGGTGAAGAAATGCTCCCCTCAGTGGGGATCAAAATGATCCACACTGAGTATTTTGAGCTTATTTCGGTCCTTCCTGCCGGAAGTGTGCACTCATGCCCCTGCCTGCCGTGCCTTTTTTGGCCTGCCAAGAACGCCAGAAACTACTGCACCGTCGCATCCCTCCGCCCGCAGCATCTTCCCATGTTTCCCAGCAAGGCATCTGGGGGCCCGCAATGTTTCCGTTTCGAAGTGTCTCCCGCCCATTCACCTCAAAACCCTAAACCCCAAACAGCAGTTTCCATGTTCTTTTCCATTATCCATATATAGCCCGTAGATATTCCCCCTATAAACCCCCCTTTAAAGGTACCCAGCAAGGAACTCCCAACCGCAGATGCCAGTCCTGCACGAGGAGGAGGGGTTTCAAGGTTCATCAGGGCCAGGGTTTAGCGGCTCAGCGGTTGAGATTTCATGCATTGAGAGAATGAGACACCACCGGCACTTCGCGGGTATGTCTCAGCTGCTGGCGGTAACCAAAACTTTTGACCCATCTTCACGGTGCGGCCAAGGTCCGGGAAACGCAGTAGATTTTAGATTCTCACCAGTGAGTGTCAACGTAAAACATGCAACACCCTGAACAACACAACTGCAACCCTCACTGCCTTTCCCGATCCCTTGGCTCCAATGCTGATTTCTGCTGGACATCAAGACCTCAAGGTTAAGGCGTGATAGCCTGCAGTTGTTCACGTGTTCGCCAACCAGTTGAAAAGGTAGCATGAGATGAGACATGATCTTCATTTCTCTCCAACTGGACACACAATGTATACACTCACCAACGCTTCTTAAGAACCCTATATACATGTCTGCAACCTCAGCCAAAGGTTGTTGTAGTCTCAGGCGGGACTGCCTGTTTCGCACTGTGCAGTGACACTTCTCGCCACCCTGCGCAGGACTGCACTAGAGCACAAAGAACACCCAACCATCCCAAACCCTGAGCCCTGAGCAATGGCACCTAGTTTATCGTCACCTCACTGGTCAAGGGCTAAGGCTACCACCCGTTAGTGCCGCCGCCGTTCCTGCGTTGTTATGGTCATGACAAATCAGCTATGTCACAACATCTCCGGGCCGGCTTCGTGACTACACTCACACAAGCTCTCCGGGGAAGAGAAGGCAGCCCGCCTCTATGGGCCACCCCTTCTCCAAATGGGCTGAAGCAATGGGCACTTGCTCCAAGTCCTAAAGTGGATTTCTCCAAGCCGGGAATTGCACTGGCCCGAAGCGCCCAAGAATGGAAAGATTGCATGCCCTGCCTGCCGGCACCCTTGCTGGTGGCGCTTGCTTCTGTCGCAATCAGACCGATTGCAGTGGAGCCAACTATAGAAGATGCAGACAGGGGCCAGGTGCATCTGCCAAGTTGCGGTACAGGCAATGCAAGCTGCGGGGCGCATGCCTGGACGGTGTGCAGCCCGTATGGTCGTTTCCCTAAATACGGGCGGCGTTTGAACAAGCGTCGAAGGTTCAGTCAACCTCAGCAGTTCCTGCATCATGGATAGACTTTCGAAATCTTTTCCGGGATCTCGTGCAGCGTAAGTCGCTAACATTGCTCACCAGTACCGTGCTAGAGCCTACCGTGAGTGCACTGCCATACGAACTTGAAAAACTTTCTCCTTTGATCCTGTGCAGCAAGTATTTCCAGCGCTGGTGACTGGACATAGCTCCAGGTTTAGGGTTTAGGGATTAGGGATTTAGGGTTTACGATTTAGGGTTTAGGGTTTAGGGTACAATCCGCTCACCTGTAATTGCTTCAGCCGAAGAATCGCCCGGAGTGTCATCCGACTGCATGCATAAATGCGGGCACCGCAAAATGGACCTCAATATTTTAAAGTCCTTATTATAGGAACCCCTAAAAAGGTACGCCTAATTTTGGGAAACCCCCATATCCTTGTAGCATCCCCATTCCACGGTGCCGTATGGTGGGAAGCAAACATAGTGAAACGAGCATGCCGTCGACATGCCAGCTGAGACCGTAGTCCTTCCCAAACAACAGCTTTCTGTCCAAGTTGCGCTTGCAATCCTACCAATGGAAACTGAAGTCTGCAAAGGCACAAAAAGCCAGAGGTGCACAAAGTTGAATGCAACAGGCTTGCATTGCATGAGCTAGAGCCAGCAAAGTGCCTGCAACTCCAAACAACGGCTGCCTTGGTGCCCTGTGCCTTCTTCCCTGCCCTACAGCCTGCCATTGCAGAGCCCAGGTTTAGGGATCTAGAGTTTAGAGTTTAGGGTTTAGAGTTTCGGGTTTAGGGTTTAGGTGTTTAGGGGCTTAGGGGTTTAGGGTAGTCTCGTAACCCAAAATCACGGGAAATCCTTTGACTGTGACGTGCCTGTGAGGCTGCTTCAAGATGCTACAAGCAGGGTGGACAAAAAACATAGGGTCCCTTTTTGGAGGGCCTTTCTAGTCAAGTGTCTAATAGTAAGAGACTATAGGACGTTACCTGGATACAACTTGAGTTTTGCCCAAAATTTGTGCAGGGAAAGGACTGTAGGAAGAATCCTTGTCCAACAACAGAGGCCTGGACCGTGCGAATGTTGGCAAGGACCTGAAGGTTCCACCTTGTCTCTTTCCTGCTTTGCAGGTCACCGGCCTCTGATGCTGACAGCTGAAGCCGTGCAAGTTCGAGGAGGCAAGGGGTAGCCAAGGACGAGTGCACTAGGCAACTGGGGAAGACTATGTTGCCCAATTGCTTCAGAGAAAAGTATTTTCCCCAATTACCTATGGGGGAAACTATGGTCGCCCACCTGCTTCGTCAAGAATTCAGCATGCTGAGCAACGGGCTCCTTGCCTAACAACGGTTGCTGCCACACGGCAGAGCCTGCTTCTGGGTGCCAGGGTGTCGGCCAGGCTGCTGACACTGACATAGGAGTTCAAGAGTTTAGGGTTTAGGGTTTGGGGTCCAAGAGTTTAAGGTTTAGGCGACCGGGCATACACGTGTGTTGCAGACAAGCTTAATGTGCCGCTAAGATCGGGGAATATAGCACTGTCACTGCATGTAAACTGACCCATCCTTGTGTAACTGTTGAAAGGCCCGTGTGCACCTTGGCACCTCCCCTGCCTAAATCAGTTTTGAAAGCCTGGCTTCATGCAAATCACTCCCAAAGATCTCAGGCACTGTGGTTGAAAGAAAGCTGGGTTGAACACTAATCTCAGTTGGGTTTCGGGCCACGCGACCCCACCTCCAAACGACCGGGAAGGCGCCAGGCTGTGCTGACAAGTTGCCACAAACGCTTTTGCTTCTAGACCAGAGTGTCAGAGAGCCTCCCAGCACCACACTGAAGGCTTCGTCCGGTCAGAAAGCCCTTGCACGATATTTGGCATAGCGAGGGATAAGGTGGAGGCATTTTCTGCATGTGGTCTACAGCGGCCCGTCAAGTGCTGGGAAAATCCAACGCTGCACAATGCCACGTGGTGCTGTCAGGCAGAGGCAGGAGGCAAGTTTGGTCACTGTGGGAACAGCAAAGTTGCGCCCATGCGAGAGCTGGAGGAATCAATCTCTAGGTTAGGCGCAAGGGTGAGAGGGTTTAGGGTCAAATGAGCCCATCATCCAGCAAACCAAAAGCACTTGCTTAGACCCTCCCACAATCCTTCATTAGGCCAAATACCCCTCATCGGGGAGCCAGTACCTCATAGCGATCTGATCCTTCTGAGCATTAGCAGTGCGTGGCATTTCCACCAAGCCAGCATCCACACTGACAGCTAGGAGTACACGAAGCAACGGCAAATGCCTCTCAGACAGGTCTGGAAACAGCCTAACTGAACTTGACCACCAGTCCAACCACAGTCTCCCTGGCAGCCAAAAAACTGGCTATGTCTCGCAGACCAAGGGTTGAGGCTTTAGGGCTTTGGGTTTTGGGGGGTTAATCCCAAGGTCAGGGCACAGGTGCTCCAGCCCATGTCTCATTTTGCAAGGCAACAGGCTTGAAGAGAGGCTGCCCATGCTTGCTATCGAACTTGAAATACTTGGGAATGATGCGAGCGTCGGATAGATGTTGAATGAATGGGAGGTCTAACTTTGGCAATGAAGTGGCTCACCACACATTGCACCCTGTCAAAAAGGTGTCCTCGTGTTCTGCTGGCTGGATTGCAACCCGCATCACGGCGAACCTCGGTGAACCTTGACAATGGCGGCGAGTTGATGTGACCTTCTGAGTGACACTGCTTTCCCATTCACCAAAAGTGCGAACATAAGACAAATGATTGAAGAAAAGTGGCTTTGAGCCTGCTGAGGGATCGGTGGGCCCTCGAACCAATTGTGAGCCTCGGCGTCATCGTAGTCTTCCTGCCAGTTTACCACCTAGATCATGACAAACCTTGCTTTCTGGGGCGCGGAAGGCACTCCCACTCTGTCCGCGGGACTGGTTTGTACTTTCCGGGAGTCCATGGAATAAAGACAATCGTGCTTTGGGATCCAAAAGGGTGCTCCCATGTTGGGGAGAACTTAGGCTCTTCGGAGTGCAGTAATTGAGGACTAGCCTTTCTGTCAAATTTTGTAACCTCGTGTAACCACTTAGGGTATTAGGCTTAGAGCTTTCGAAAAACATCCATCAAAGCTAAAAGGGAGTCTCCAAGCCGGCTTTAGCCCCTGAGTCGGGGTTCGCCGGCGACGCGCGAGGCCCAGCTTGGGCAAAAGCAATGCGGCGAGGATGCGGGGATCTACCTGGCTTAGGGAGGCTCAGTTGAAGTTCAGGGTTTGTGGTTTGGGGCTAAAGGGTTTAGGTTCAGGGTGTAGGATTCAAGGTTTACGGTTTAGAATTCAGAGGTTAAGTGAGATGCAAGGCTTTCGGGTGAAGGGTGCCGTGTGGAGATGATAGAGAAGAGTCGACTGTACTCTCCCTATCAACTCCGTATGTTCCTGGTGCGCCTAGTAGGGTCTGCAAGAGCTTAGGCAAGATGATCTTCAGAAACTTCCAAATCCCAAAAGCAAAAACTCTTCTCCGCATGGCTACCTGTGCCATCCTCTTTGCTGTTGATTTATTATGATCACAGCTGCGGTTGTTGTTGCTGTATGTAGTGGGAACTATCATCACTACCTTTTGTTGCTATCGTTGCAATAATGACTGACTAGCACCTGCCCTCATCTGTGGCATAAGCTACAAGATGCGCAATGAGAGCTGCAATATGTCACTGGCCATGAACATTGAAAACATACAAGTACTGATGATGATGATGAAAATGATGATGATGATGATGATGACCATGAGGATAAGGAAAAAAACAACCAACTTTCAGAATGCTACCAAGTGACAACCGATGCCTCAGACTTCAGCTCAGACGTTGGCTCCGGCAAAGTCATGGCTTCAAACTTCGTTTCTTAATTGATGAACTCAGTTGCCCTGATGTGCGTCTCAGCTTTTAATTGGAGTCGGTGCCTAAAAACATAAACTGCTTTGTCCGGAGCCGACATTCAATCTCCTTTGGCATCCTTGCATGAAAAGCTTGCAGGGGAACAGCCGGTCAGGATTTACAGTCAGCAAGTTTACAGCTGTGAAGTCTTTTGCTTTATTACCCTTCCCCAAAATCTTCAAACGCTACAGGCCAAATCCACTGCAAGCCAAGACGGCTGAGTCCATGGCCATCAAGATCTGCCTCTAGATCTGATGTTGGGAAATCTCCTTGAAGGTCCCATCAAACCGCGACCAGCCGAGGTTTTGCACGAACCAATAGTTGATTATTGAGGCAGTTGGGGCCTGGGGGGTTTTTGTGTACTGAAGCTTGGCTACATTCCAATATCAAAGGAAGAGGGTAAAGAAAATGGCAATTCGCATCCAGAAATGCTTTGGACAAAGCCCGCGAAAACTCAGTACAGATCCACATGAGGAGACTGAGCACGTGAATCCCCAATCGCAGACGAGGAGGTCGCCCGAAGGTCATGCATTGGCTCTTCGCGACGTGCACCGGAGCAGGAACTCGGAGTGCCCGAAATTTCTGCCGTAGCCGCGTCCAGAGTGGTCTGGCAATTCCAATACGACAAAAGTGGGCCATAAATGGTCTGGATCAGGAGGGTCTGGATCAGGAGGGGCAAAACACAAGGAAGGAAGGCAGGAGTCGACCTTCGGCAGGCTCAGGCTTGCTCCTGGAACTTAAAGTTGGAAACAAACGATTTCCTCCACGCCTGAAAGTTTCTTCTCTGTAAGTCCTGTTTCTTTCCTGGGCTCCAAGTCGAACGTTGAGTTCTCTCTACTCAGTGATCAGGACATCGATCTCGCGTGTGAGCGCTTTTACTTTCTTCAAACCTGCGATGATTCCTGCTCTTTCTTTTTCACGCTCTTCTGCTGCTGCGAGTTCTTCCTTTGATTCTTTTGCAATTCTTTTCCATTTTATCGAGGGTGTCGGCGTTGGGGGCTTGACCCACGTGATCCACTTGCCTCACTTGCCCCACTTGCCCCACTTGCCCCCACTTGCCCCACTTGACCCACTTGACCCACTTGCCCTATTTGCCCCACTTGACCCACTTGACCCACTTGCCCCACTTGCCCCACTTGACCCACTTGCCACACCTTGCCCCACTTGACTCACGACCCACTTGCCCCACCTTGCCCCCCTTGCCCCACTTGACCACTTGACGCACTTGACCCGCTTGACCCATTTGCCCCACTTGCCCCACCTGTCCCCACTTGCCCCGAACCGATGGAGCGAGTGGGAAGCGGGGTGAGGGGCGAGTGGAGAGTGGGGCGCGTGGGGCGAGCGGGGCAAGCGAGTGGGGCGAGAGTGGGGCGAGTGGGGCGAGTGGGACGGGCCGCCTTAATTTTCTCCCGCTGCGGTCGCAATGATTTTATCACCTCCTCAACACCACTCCGACGCGCGGTCGATCATCTTTTTTGCTCTCGTTGTGGAGGTACTCGTTCGCATCCTTGATGGAATCGATTTCGCTTGCCAAGGCAAAAACTTCTGCTTGCAGCCCTTGTTCTCTGCTCTCTGCTGCTTCCTTTTTTTTTGCTCCTTTGCTTCCTCTTCCTTGCTTTGTTTCTTTTCCTCCAACTTTGCATCTGAGGCTTCACTCACTCTCTTTTCTCTCTTTCTTTCCTTCTCCGTTTCCTTCACCGGACGAAACTTCTTTTCCTCTCCTCAAAGTTTCGCTTTCCTTTGGCTTTTCTTCCTCTTCCTCATCTTTCCCTTTTGCTTTGTTTCCTCTTCTTCTTCCTCCTCATCTTCCTCCTCCTCTCTCTTCTTTGAGTGCTTCACCAAATCTTGCGAATGCTGCAACTTCAAGTACAAGTACACGACAACCGCAAACACTGTGACCAGCAGCGACATAATGCGTGTCACTGCCAGGGTCGCGCCGATCATCTCAGCAAAGGGAGGCTCGCTTTCAAACTTCTTTCTTAAGCCTTCGTCTTGCTTCGGCAAACCATCTGCCACACTTGTCAAGGCAGACGTGGCCAACCAGTTGAACCTATTTCTCGCTGCTCTACTGACCTTTCTTACAGCTGGTTTTTGCTCAGCACCCATTCTTTCTGCTGCGCCAACTTCTTGCTGGTTGTCACGGAACGAGAGGAGGTTGAGGAGCAATTTGATTCTTGACGTGCTCACACTCTTGGTTCCCAAATCAGCTGGAATTTTATGGTTGAAACGGGATGGATACCGCATTTTCCTGCTGCGTGGACTTCCTGAAGCCAGAGAAGTCTCGTGGCCATATGCTTTACACGGCCCATAACTCCACGTCGAGTCACGAGTCCTCGCGCTGCCGAGGAGTCTGTGTACGCCTTCAACTTTGTGGGTTTTCCTGCTCGGAAGGACACTGCCTCCTGCATTCCTATTGCTTCACTCACTGGAGCTGAGGGCGATTGTGTTTTGCGTTCTCGAAAAAATAGGCGAATTGCCCGTTGAAGAAGATCCGCTTGCCCGTCGGCGATGGGTCTTGTCAGCAGCCCAATCAGCGTCTGAAAAGACTTTGAGGAGATTCTCTTACTGCTCTGTATGGGGGCCTTCTTGCTCATCATCTGCACCCTTCTTGTTGGTTCGCAAAGCTGAAGTTCCTGCTGAAACGCACGAGTAGCATAGTGCATAATCATTGGTCTTCTTGAGGCACAAGGCGCAATACTCTACTTCTTTGTAATTCTTCTTTGCAGGTGTCTTCATTGCTGCTGCCAAACTTCTCACTGCAAATTGAATGTCAGGACGATCTTGACCAACATATAGGAGTATCCCTACACAGCCTCTGTAAATACTTGCTTCTTTCTCATTGAGCTCTTTGCTGCTGTCGATCTCACATACATTTCCTGGCGCAGGAGTGTTCTTGTCTTTCTTTCTCTCAAGTCCAAAGTTTCCCAAAAGCCTGGTGACATACTTGCTATCAGGACGAACAAAAAGTTTGCCATCTTCAAACCTGTACTTGCGCTTGAGGAATCTGACAGAGGATATAGAATAACCATTCTTGCAATCTGCTGCTGTCAAAAGGAACTTCAGCTTGCAGTTTCACCTTCTTGCTCAAGTTCTTGCAGATTGGAGTCACATCTGACGGTTTCCCAGCTACTTGTAGATCATCAACATGTACTATGCACACAGAGACAACCTTATCATTCTTGATGAAACGGAACAATGCCGGACCCGGGGCGCTGGATTCAGGCTGCTGTTCTCATATCCTTCTTCTTCAAGTAAACATGCGCAATACTCTGACCAAAGTAGACTGGCGTCACGTTGTCTTGGTGGAACTTTCCGCAACTTCCAACACTTCTTTCCCATGCCTGCTACTGCTCCTGATCCTTTCTCGCAAGGGATTCTGCACTTTACAGGCCGACATTGAGGAACCTGGAGGAACACGCCCTTTACATCCAGGGACCATAAACTCCAATGATTGAGCAGAGCAAGGATAGGAATGATTCTGGTAAGCGCCGGGCTTGTAGCAGGGGAGAATATATCTTCTCTCTTCGTGTTGTTGTACTCACAAGCAACTAGTCTTGCACGACGCTGCCAACATCTTCTTGGTTTCAACTCCTCATTCTCGACGCTAGACCCTAGGCATTTTACTTGCTTCTTCTTGAGGTACAACATTTTCTGCTTCTCGAAACCGCCAATCATAAACCAATTTTGTAATCAACCAAATATGATCTGCACCATCTTCTTGGTCTACATCAACGTCTTCGATGACGTTCATTCTTGTGAGTCTAGATACTTCCTTCTCTGCCGCTTCATCATCTAGCTCTTCAATTTCCTGCTCTTCCACTGTTCTTCCACTGTTGGAGGACCAGCTTCTTCGTCGAAGAAAGTGCTTGGGAAAATAAAAATCTTCTTGCTGCTTCCTGGTTGCTTCTTCACCATCTTCCTCCCAATCACTTCCTTCTTCGCTGTAGCTGCAAAACTCTTCATCTGCAAACCACTGCTCAGCAGCTGAATGTACATCACTGTCAGGTCTCAGTTCAGCTCGAAGGACTGAAGGGAGTCTAGGCCCAATCTGGGCATAGCCAAGCGTGTTCTTGGTATTTTGCTTCGCGAAGCAACAGCAGCAATATCCTCAATTTCTGGACGCTGAACCCTTCCTGCTGTTGAGACTGCAGGCGCAGAAGTTGCAACTTCTGCATCTTCTTGTTCTTGACCTTGTTGTTCTTCTGGCTGTTCTTGATTTCCTTCTGCGAAGAATTTTTCCCCGTCGTTGTCTTCTTCACTTGTTGGATCTGAGGCTGCTTCATCATTTACCTCATTTTGTAGCTGATCTTTTTCTCCTGCTGCTGCAGCGGACAAGACCAAAGTAGGCTTCTTCTGTAACTTTTGGGGCAAAGAACTCTGCCAACGTCGTTAGTTGGTTTCACCTGCCACAAATTGATCTTGACATTCTCGATTGACTTGGAATCATACGTCTCACCAATAGGACGCGCACTTTCTGCTGCATGTGTTCCATCTTCTGGTACGTCAGCCACATACCGGATTCTGCTTTCCCAGAAAAAAATCCAGAGGTCTAGAGTCTGTCACCTTTTTATCGAAGGGAACGAGCTCTCCTCTGTCTGGCGCACCAGCTATAATTTCACGCGGTGTTCTTCCTGTTGCTGAGAATTGAAATCTATAGAGCAACCACGCTGAATGTTTCATTGCCTCTCAGACATCATAGGACGATCATGACTAAGAGTGATTCCTGTTCTTGCCCTCAATTCATCCATCAAGGTGTTACAATGCCTTCTTGCTGTCTGTACTGCACGTTCTGCAAGACCATTCCTTGCATGATCAAATGGAACATTGTTTGAGGCTTCCCTGCTCCTCCTCTTCTCTCTACAGAAACAACACAAAATGTCTTTGACCATGAGTTACAAGCAACAAGCATAACCAAGCTTGGCGATTCCAAAGTGGATGTAGAGGTGTATGCAAAATCGACTACTGTTTTTGAGGATTCCTCATTCGATCGTCTCACAATTTCGCACTTCTTATGAGCATGCTCTCTACTTCTTGTAGCAACACAGTGTTCACACCACGGTGCAAATAGAAGGCGCGCAAGGTTGCGTATAAGAGTCATACTGGGCTTAGAACCAAGCTTCATGTCTACCACAGACCTGAGTCAGAGACTTCTTTTGAGAGGCCGCAGATACGAGCTTTGAGACATGAGCTGTTAGGATCCTTCTCTCTCACAACGAAACCACATTGAAGTTCTTTGCCAGATAGAGAGCATTGAAAGGTTAACAGCCCGGAACTTCTGTCGAAGTGTGGATAGCAAGGATCGCCATCGCCAGTGACGATGTTCAAGCAATCGAACACGGGCCTGAAGATCCACCTAATTCTCTTAAATCCGGCCCAAAGGGCGCTATAAGCTCAAGAGCGAATCTCTTCTTCATAGGTGGCTGCAACTAATCATAAGTTCGACAGCTGAACAGATAGCTCCATGGCAGGGAAGCTCTTGGCAGAATGCCCCGCATCTGTCTAAAAATGGACACGTCGCGGATCAGAGTGAATACTTCCGCATTGCCTGGGTTGGCGTTGTTCGGAAAGTACCTCGAGTCGCTCTGGATTCTCGTAAGATACCTTGAGCATCGCTCATTGATTACAATCAATATACTTCCTCTATTTTCATTGATTTTGAGCAGAAGCTTCAAAATGAATTGTTCATCAAAATTTGTTTTTGGATTTTTTTGGAACTTTAATTGATTTGATTTACTTTGATTTTGATATTGACTTTGAAACTATAATTTTATTGATTTTTTAAAGTACCAACATGTTGATTTTATTGATTTTTTACTGCATGTTTTTGAGTACTGGGGAGGAACTTCCACGCGTAGTTTGACCATGTTTTTAGACCCCTNNAAGTGGACTCCTGCAAATATGGGTTTGGACGTCCCAGAAATGCTGTGTCTCTTATAGTTTACCCCTATTTTGATTGGACTGCAATTTGGTTGGATTTTATTCGGGACTAGCAGGGTTGCCCTAGAAAGTATCTGTCTCGCGCGCCGGAAATAGTGTCCGAAATAGCGCCCCATCCACTCCTACGTAGTGTCCAAATCATTCTTGTTTTTTGGAATAAAGATTTCTATATTGTTTTAGAAAATCCAAGACCCCAG
>CAJNIZ010001811.1:0-27883 GCA_905231905.1 Symbiodinium pilosum | reverse complement strand
TTGGAGGTTTAGGGGTTTTAGGGTTTTGCGGTTTAGGGTTTGGGGTTTTAGGGTTTTAGGGTTTTAGGGTTTAGGGTTTAGGGTTTGGGGTTTGGGGTTTTAGGGTTTCGGGTTTATAGAGTTTAGGGTAACTATAACACGATGGGTTTAGGGTGTAAGATGTAGGGTTTAGGATTTAGGCTTAAATTGTAGAGTTTAGGATTTTGTTAGGGTTGATGGTTTCGGGCTTGGGCTATGAGAGATCTGAATCCCTTGCGAGTTTCTGCGAGGATTTTAACACCATCCTCAACCTTGTTAACATCTCGTTCTTAACCACAAACCCTCTGTCGCCCCATATAGCCCCCTCTAAAGGCACCCTAAACCTTAAACCCTATACCCTAGACGTAAGGCTTGCAGCACTTTATCGTCGTTGGCTTTAGGGTCCAGGATTTCGGGTTTAAGGTTTAGGGGTTTAGAGTTGGGGCTTCTTCTTTTTCTTCACTTTTTGGGTGAGGGTGGAGTTATGTTCATTCAAAAGGCCTGCTGTTAGTGGACAAAGTCCCGGGCCAGAAGCAAGCTGCCCGAACTTATCTGAGGAAGATAACCACAAAATCCCATTTACGATTAGGATTCACGGTGTACTGTTTCGGGTCGTCCATCAGCGGTATTTGCAAGTATGTTTTATACTATTGCTGCTTTACTTTACATTATTACAACTGTTACCGTCATATAAACTGGTAGTACTATTGCTATTACTATTATTAGTACTATTATCATAGTACAGTACTATGATTACTATTACGAATGCTCAAATTGCCAAGGCAAGGGGCATCGAAGTGTCCGTTGTGCAGCCGGAGCATACCTTGGCGCTGGGGGTTTAGGATTTAGGTTTCCGGGGTTGCCTTGAAGGGGGCTACAGGGATTATGTCTGGGTTTAGGGTTTAGGGTGGATTACTGATGGAGATTTTAAGGCTCAGGAAACTGGGGCTGAATAGGATGGAGTTTCGGAAGTAACGGCCTTGGGCTCTTCCAGGCGGGATGAATTAAAGGCCATGACACAAGAAGTGAAAAGTACAAAGCACCAGCCAGAACACAACAAAGGGCAACATATGACAGGGTAAGTGAATCAATGCTGCTCATCATCAGCACAACGCTCGCAATTGCAAGACTCACAAAAGTGCTGCTACTCACAGCAGCGGTCACGACAAAAGCACGCTGAAAAGATTGATCACACTATTTCCAGTCAGGCACTTGGACTTTAGCCTGCAAAACGGCTTCGGGAACTACACGCATCCGAGCCTGGTGGCCTGTAGAGGTGGTCGAGTCTTGATACCCTCATGAATTAGGATCTGGGGCCTAGGGAATCCGGATGGCTGCAAGTCATGAAGCCCTTGAAGCCTTGAACGCCAGGTATACTCTAAACCCACCTCAACCCTAAAACCCCTTAAATAGGCCATGGGTCGCTCCGGCATGGCTCGAAGCAGCCAGTAGATGACGTAGGCGGGCGTGGAGTAATGAGTCCCGTAGAGGAACTTGTCCTGTGCAGACAAGGAAACTACAGGTTTCTAGTTCAGGGATGCTGCTGCGAAATGACTGCGTCAAAGCCATGCATCTTCTTGGGATGCTTTTGAGGGGGCGGGGTGTCATGGTATCAAGGCCATGAGGCGGCGCTGGAGACAAAAGTCTAAGACTGACAGGGGATCTTTGCTTCAGGAGGTGTCGCTGTGGGGCGTGGGCTTTAGAAAATGGAGAAGAGAACGTTACATTAAAGTTTCTCATAACTAATTTCTAAGTTCTTATACCTAAGGATCGCTCAGATACCTTCAAGTATGCCATGCATAACTCTAAGAGAACATGAGATCACAGTATAGTTTAAAAGATTGTTGTTTATAAGCTTTACTTGGGTCTATAAACTTTGGTGGGGGCGAGTGGAGGAGGGAGTGGGGGGGGGGGGGGGGGAAGTCTTGGAGCCCTCCCCCCCCCGTCCTCTTCGGCTTCCTTAGGATCCTATGGCTACCGTATGACTCTACTGGAGTCCATACGATGCACCTTGGAATTACAAACATCACCTTTTCAAACAAAAGACTTGCTAAACGTCCTCGGACATACTTAGGGGGTGGGGAGTGTTTCAACTTAGGGAAAGCGGCCAATTTTCCTGCAAAGCCATACTGAGACGAGCTTCTTTACAGCTCCTTCTGCGAACCCGAACCCGTACACCCTCAACTCTAATCGTATCAAGGACTCCTGACATTGCGACCTCTTTGGAAGGCAATCTCAACGCCAAATCAAGTGGGCTAACCTTCTGAAATGCGGCTCTGGGGGATACTGTACGAGAAGTCTATGAAGGCCCAATGAAGGCTGGAATAATGAAGGGACAGGAAGATGATATTCCTAGTTAGCCGGACTTGCACATTGCTGCGTGTGCCATTCGTTTCACGGATCCACCCTCTCGGAAACCCAAATTATGACATGAGTTGCGGTCCTCCTAGAGCCCTTTTGCCCTTTTTGAAGATCCAGGTTAGGGAACAATCTGACGTCCTTATCTGCTCTGCTCACCCACTAAACCCTAAACCCTACCCTTTTCAACACTTTTAAGGATAACCGGCATAGCTTCATTTACATTAGTTCAATCCAAACATAATTAAACCCTAAACCCTAAACCCTAAAACCCTAAACCCTAAACCCTAAGTCCCTTAAGTGTGGTTCTACTTGGGCTGCAACCTCTGTCACGGTTAGATACCTCAGCTCCCCAAAAGTCTATAGGTTTTGATCCGCCCCTAAAGCCGGGGCTTTAGGGTTTAGGGTTTGGGGTTTGGGTTTAGGGTTTAGGTTTTAGGGTTTAGGGTTTTAGGGTCTTAGGGTTTAGGGTTTAGGGTTTCCCAAGAAGTTCCATAAACAGCCTTAAGGTACCCAGGATTACATGTTGGGACGGCTCGCGGATGAGGTTAATCCCGAACCTCAAGCCCTAAACCCCAAACCGGTAGGGCTCAGGGTTCAGGATTTAGCTCTTAGGGTTAGGGTTCAGGGTTGAGGGTCTAACCTGAAACCCTAAGCCCCTTAGCCCTGAACACGAACACTATCTTGAGAAAATAGGGTTCCACATAGCTCGGAATAGGTATGATTGGTAAACTGTCGGGCCACAATAAGTATATTCCCCCAAGATCCCCATACATACCATAGTCCATCTACTTACGGGGGAACTAGATTCTTTGAAGACTTACGTAAGCCACCGGGACAAGTACCATCCCTGTACGCAAACACTGTAGCCCTGTGTTCATGTCATGTACCATTTTGCCAATTGGTTCTCATTTAGCCATAAACACTAAAATGAACACTATCGAACTCGTACCGTAAACTGTTACATCGCTTACAAATGTAGATATTCCGGGAAATGTAAACCCTAAACCGCTAACCCTTAATCCTAAACCCTGAACCCTTAAACTCTAAACCCTGAACCCTTAATCCTTTCAACTCTTAGCTCTAAACCCTAAGCCCCAAACCCTTAACCCTCTAATTCCCTATATTACCCTAGTTTCCATTTAATTTTCCATCTTCTTCTGCATTTGATTCTCCATTATAAGGGATAATACCTAACCCTACTCCCTAAACCCCAAAGCACTGCCCTGCCTCCCCATCCGGCATGCCAGCCATCCGCTCCCGAAAATACCCCAGGCGCTTCCTTGGCCGCACTATCACTTATATACGGAGGTTTCCCAAAATTAGGGGTACCGTTTTGGGGGTCCCTAGAATAAGGAGTATAATATTTTGGAGTCTATATTGGGGTCCCCTTATTTTGGGAAACTACCATATTGGGGTTATATAAGGATAATGGGGAAGAAAATGGAAATTACTACGATGGGTTGTATAGGGTTTAGGGTTTGGGATTAGACTGTAGGGTTTAAGGTTTAGGGATTAGGGCCAGGGTTTAGGGTACGTCAGATTTAGGGTCGAGTGTTTAGGGTCTTTGAATTCCTGAGCCCGAAATACTCAATAGAGGCTGTTGCGCAGTCTGAGTAGCAATGCGAAAGCCCGTCAATCAGCGCCTCAAACGCCAATACGCGCAAAAGATTCGAAAGCCTGCGAACTACAACGTGGGTAGGTGCTGTTATGCAAATTTGGGCTATATTCTAAACTCCCAGTACCTGGGGAGTTTAGACCCTAAACCATAGATCCCCTATATAACCCCCTTGAAGGAGTTTAGACTATAGCAAATTTGGGCTCATGATGTGTATTGCGGCTGGCCGACAGTTTGTCATAGTGCAACCTGCGCAGATGCAAGAGTGTCCACACCCCTGCCCTGATAGGGTTTAGGGCTTAGGGCTTAATAATTAGAATAGTACCATCTAGAACCTAGAATTCTAGTCCAGGGTAAGAATTTCTTCGTAACCATGGCAATGAGAATCAGCTTTTCAGTACTCCCCTCCACTATGTAGCAACATGCCGATGCGACAGAACTTTCTTCCCAATGGTATAGGACCGCATCTCAGAATCATGGAATACAATGCCTCTGCAAATTCACCCACCAAAGTGCCTGGGATCCGGCTATCTTCCGCATCTTACACTTGTTGAAGATCCCCGGACCCTGAACCGGGAATCCAATATTCTTCTGCCCGGCGACTCTGACAGAGCACCAATGGGCTTTGAGAGGTCTCTGTATGACTGCGGGTCCTGGAAGTAACAGTACAGAAATACTAATAGCCATAGTAATACTCATTAGTAATCGTAATAGTAGTAGTAATAGCAATCGAAATACTAACGGAAATAGTAGAAGTCCGGGAATGCGACTCAGTTGGCACTGTCAATACTTACACGACGTGTGTTGTAAACTTGAAGCTGCAACAGCTGCAACCATACCAAGCAGCGGCCAAGCCTAGTTCTGGCAATGCATGAACCTTCCATACCAAGAAAAGGCAAGGCTTAAACATGACAGTGTCTGCCGAAGACACACGAACATGGTACAGGACAAGCATAAACGCAATCAGCACCCAACGACAAAATCTTCTGGGGATCAGAAGCCATCAGCCTGCGTATAATAATTGTCCTTGAAAAAGCGCTGTACAAGCCTTCATATACTCCAGCGGATGAAGACTAGACCGGAAACTTCAAACCCTTTGACCAAACCGCAAACTGTAGACCCTCCAGCCTAAACTCCAAACTCCAAACCTAATAAATACCTTTCAATAAGGCGTGCAGGGTCCGAGTTTCGGACGCAAAGGTTTGAGATTCGGGCTTACTACTACGATTACTGTTGCTACGAGTTTTATATCACTGTTTCTATCGATGCGACTGAGTTTTACTATTACTCTTACTATAGCTCTACTACTATTACTATTAGACTGATGTCCATGAAAATTTGGTAGGCTTCCGCCAACCCGCAACCAAGACATGAATACTCACATGATGCAGGATTCCCAAGAAAAGGCTTAGGGTTTAAACTGCTAATGCCCGCAGCTCTTGACTCCGAAATCAAATCCCTGAAGCTTTACACGCTCAACTGCAAACCCTGAACCCTCAAATCCCTACAACCCAAAACTCTAAAACCCTACCCACACCTCTAAGCCCCAAGCCCACAAACCTGCACTCTAAATGGCCCTACATATCCCGATTCATGCTACAAAACCGTATAAAGGGACCCTGCAGACCGAAGCCTGAAAAGCTGCGCCTCCAAATTCAGCTGCGCACTTTTGTAGTCCGCAAGCACCCATGGAAAGACTGGATACTGCGAGAAGTCATTCCTGGCAGCTGCTACAAGTAGGTTCTAGTTTGGGGTTTAGGGTTTTAGGGCTTAGGGTTACTGCAAGTAGGGTATAGGGTACTCTTTTTTTTTCCGCTTTTTTCGCAGGCGATGGACTTTCGTCTGCATTTCAGGGTTTGGGGTTCAGGGCATGGGTATTAGGATACCAGGGCTTAGGCTTTAGCACGGTTTAGGGTTTGGGGTGTATGTTTTTAGGCTTGATGCAAACTCTCCTGGAACATGACAACTGCAGAGAGGTCGCTTGTAGGCTATGGTCCTTCAGAAGCGGGCTCGTGTCAGTTTAGGCGCAAAGCAAGGTAGATGTTACCCCAAGACCCTCAAATGAGTTATAGCCTAAACTCCTAGTAGTCCCCTTAATAACCCTATATCTCCCCCTACATAACCCGCCTGGAGGAGTTTTCTACTATAGCTCAAATAGCCCTAAAACCCTAAACTAATAGTTTCCATCCCTATAACCCTGAACCCCTATCAAAAAAAACCCTCAATAGTAGCTTCCATGCTCTTTTCCACTATCCCTACATGACTCCTATACAACCCCTATATAGAAACCCCAAAGGCGCCTAGATCTTCCCGCCGCACAGTTCAGGAAGTCCAGATAATGAAAGTTGGAAATGTCGCCGCTCTGCCAAAGGGCCGTCCTAAGCTCCACAGCTTAGCTTGGCCACGGGTCCCCTTGGGTTTAGGGTTTTAGGGTTTTAGGTTTTAGGGTTTTAGGGTTTTGAGTTTGGCCTTAGGGCTTTAGGGCTGAGTGTATAGGGTTTCCTAGAACAGCGGTGTGTGATACCCACAAGGGTATACCACTACTAAGTACTGCTAGAATGTTGGAGTTCCCAAGGAGGTCGGATCCGAAAAAGGATCCCATTTATGCTGACCCCTAAACTATACAACCCATCATTTTGGGGTCAACATGGTTTCGGGTTTAGGCTGGCGTCGGGATAGGACATTAGGTGCTAAGGGGGATACTAACTAAGACCTTGGACTAAAGCTCGTGTGCAACCTTGCTGATTATCCAACACCCTGCGCCAAGTCAGGGAGGGGGAGTGGGTTCATGCGCATGGCTTAAGGTTTAGGGTTCCTCCTTGAGATATGACAAAAAAGCCTCGCATGCGGTAGAAAGAGGGCCTTATGGATTTTAACAACAGGCTTTAAAGGGTTGGATTACGGAGGTTTCAACCCTGCACAAACCCTGACCCCTAAAACCCTGACCCCTAAAACCTTACAATCCTAAATCCTTAAAACCCTAAACCCTACATCTTAAAACCTTAAACCCTACACCCTTACAACCCTACTACCCTAAACCCTGTACCGCGCTTCCTCCAAGTCCAACACCAGGAACGAAAGACACCCCACCACGCGTATGGTGTGGTGAGACTTGCACCGAGTAAGGATAGGCTTTTAGAGTTTAGGGTTTTGGGGTTCTCAGGATTAGGGATTATGGTTTCACGGTTTAGGGTTTGGGGCTTTAGGATGAAGGATGACATCATCAATCCCCACATCAAAAGCCCCATAATAAAAAGACAGCAGGCTTTGTAGGCCCCTCTTTGGGTTCCATGTTGGTTTTGGGGAAGAGTAAACGGCTTCTTGATGCTGGCGTCCCTGATTTCACTCAGTCATCCGAACACAGAAGTTTGCCCCTAAACCCTAAACTCCAAACCCTAAACCCTAGACTCTAAACCCTAAACCCGAAACCCTGATTAAACCCGAAACCATGGGACCCTTGGGGACCCCAGGGATATGTGGGGATCATGCAGGGAAGGTAGGGCCTCCTGCTTGGGATTATAGGGTATATACAGGGGTTATATAATGATTATAGGGTATTTATAGGGATTATGGGGTATATATAGGGGTTGTAAAGATGACATTTTGAAACTCCTACACATTGGCTGACACTCCGACTGCAGCTAGCGACCCATCTCGCAACAAACACCGACATTCTCTCTAGTAATACCGGCAAATTCACCGATTCAGGCCACGTGATCAGATGGTTTGGGGTTTAGGATTATGTTCCGGAAGGTGGCTTCCCTTCCGAGGAGTAGACTTGCAAGCATAATGGTACATAACTTACGCGTCGCACGAACAAAGCACGAGACGTTGATTGCGATGCCGAGCGGCATCTTGCGAACGTTCTGCAAGATGTTTTCTGCATCGGTTAGCGTAGACCTGCCCGCTGGACGGAACTGCTCACCAAAGCATTGAGTTCCTCCATGAGAATCGTCAGAACCAAGCGCATGGTAAGTTAGAGCGCCGGCCTTCAAATTCTGGGTTCTTCTGTAGACTCTTAATATTGAGGCCTGTGTTGTACTGCGATCTCTGTGAGTTAGCAGCTAACTATAAGCTTCCATCGCAGTAATTCTTTCCCCTGTTTCGCCAAGGGCAAGTTCGGCAAGCTCCTGTCTGACAGTCCCCCCCAAAACCACACAACCCCTACATCACGATATACGTCCGTCGGAGCGCCTCACATGAACGCAGCGCTGTGTTGAAAGGGTAGCCTGCGACTCTACACACTAAAACCCTGCATGAACTAAAGAATACTGAGCCCCAAACACAAGTCCCTAGTCCCTATACATGGTTTCGCACTGTGCGTTCTGTGCCAACCCAACCCCCGCACCCCCAGAAAATTATCTGGTACGCTCATGCCGCCCATTTGTGTGGGGAGGAAGTGCACCGTGCGAAGGGTTCTGAAGGAAGCACGGAAGGCGTCCCTGCGGCATGAGAGCATCGTCACCTCATCCGAACACGTACCCGGCCGGAGTTCCGCAGACTCGCAGGACTTACTGGCGGTTATAAGGGACTGTAATCCCTGTATAGCCCTCTATCTTTTATTCCCTTGATCCCTCCTAACTCCAGTAAGAGTGCTGCAAACGTGCAGTGAATCTTGGCATCAAACCTCTGTTCACCCATCTCGTCCAGCTTGCCAACACTGGTAGGAGGATCGAAGCCAGGCTGCAGTGGGGACATCGAGCAGGCTGTCTGCCAAATCTATGTCCCTTTCGGTCCAACTCGCCACCCGCTTCCCTGTACAAACCTGAGAACAATCTCTAGAAGCCCGTCGTGTAAAGTTTTTGATCAGTTCCACCCGTTCTTCTAGAATTCCATGTGGAAAACAACAGCCCTTTATTTCTGCCTTATTTGGTTCTCACCGAAGCCCAAGCCTGACAATCCTTCGGCGGAGAGGTGAGAAGGCACGCCGGGGAGCAACAATACCCCAAAGTGCCCAAGGACCCAAATAATGGGGCTTTAGGTCCTGAATACCATTGATACTATAGTAGTTGGCCCTAAATACGCTTCATTTGGGTCCTTGGACCCTTGGGGTACTATATAAGCTCGAAGATATCAACGTTATGGTCCTAGGTTCCCTGTATAATTTTGGTATAGGATACCTCATAGAACGCAATTTGGTAGCAATTCAGCCCTAAACACTAGTGTGTATGTGTATATATACACATAGATATATATCCCCGTATATAAGCCCCTATGTAACCCTAAGCGGAGGTGGTCGAAATGATGGCCCTTTTCGGGTAACTAGGGGCTGTGAACCCCAACCCCAAACCCTCGAAACACTAGCCCTTGACCATGTCATGTTACACTGTATATTCCACTTGACTCTCACTTATTCTACCCCTGAGCCCTCTATATCCCTACATGATCCCTATATTACCCGTGCAAACCTATAGGGACCCCTTTGCTAAACCCTGAAACTGCAGGTTTCGGTAAGGACCTCAGTAGCTGAGTGGATGGGCTGCTGCCCTGGGAGGCCAGAGCGCGCCGTTGCTCCTGAAATGTGCAGAGAGTTTAAGGTTTACGGCTTAGAGTTTAGCATGTAGTTTGGGGTGTAGTGTTTGGGGGCTTGATGTTTAGGGTTTCAAGTTAAGGTTCAGCATCGTAAGTCCGCGTTGAGTTGTTTTGCAGCTTGTCATTGCGGGGGCATCACCCAACGCTCCCAGAAACTATTTTCCCGCACCATCTATATCCGTTTTCCTTTGATCGCCACGTGTGTGTCCCCTAAACCACGTTATGCATATTTCAACATCCACCGTCCCACTGAGCAAAACAATATTCGTGTTTGTACGGAACGCCCACTAAGTAAAACGTCCCTGAATACATCCACCTTGGTCGGGCTGAAGAACCAGTCTTCACTACTCATGGTGCTCATGGGGCTTTTCGGGTCTTGCAAAATGTTTTAAGTATGCTTCCCATACCAGGCCAGAGGCCTCCAGGGGGGGGGGGGGCCTGGACAAAGATAACGTAAGAGATGTGTATAAGGATGCCAGAAGTGTAGATCCATATGTCGAGCTCCAATGGACGTGAAAGAGATGTTTCCGATAACTTATTGGGCTTGGATGGGTTGCTGTTAAGGAACTTAAACTAAGTTACCATAATGGGTATATATCGTATTTAAAAAGGGGGTTTTCCCAATATAATAACTTAAACTCAGTTCCTTAATAGCAACCCAGCTTAATCATGTTCAACAGTAAGGTGTCTAGACTGCCCATGCGGCAAATTTCACAGGCACAAAAACGCTCAGTCCATGGCAAGAAATTTGTTCTGTACCAATCCCTACCTGGTTCCATTGGGATATCAACTACTTAAGACCAAAAAAATCCACGGCCCTTGTTGGGTCTTAACAACAAACCTTGCATAGCCTTATATGTTATATGCAAATGAATACATATCCTAGAATTCCATGGCAAACCTCCACCAAATGCTGCAAACCCTGAACTCCGAACCCCTAAACCCTAGACCCTAAACCCTAAAGCCTAAACCCTAAACCCTAATCAGAAGGTTGGGGGGCCGCGCCTCAAGCAGCGAGGAAACCTGCTCACATTGGCCCCGGGCCTGCATCCGTAGTACTTAGGAGTTTGCCAATATTAGGGGCACCCTTTAGGGTTTAGGGTTTAGGGTTTAAAGTTTAGGGTTTAGGGTTTAGGGTTTAGGGAGGGTCCCTATTATAAGGACTATAGTATATTGGGGTTTATATTGGGGTCCCCTTGTTTTGGGAAACTACCACTTTTGTGTTGAGGGACTTTAAGCGAATATTGGGGTGTTTCCTAAAATATGGTGTGCACTTTCGGCGGTTACCATAATGAGGATTATCCTATTTGGGGGGCTATGTTGGGGTCCCAAAACTCATGGAAACTACCCTATATGTATACAATGGAGTTGAGGCTACTATATCATCTGGGGCTTAAGGGCAGTCTACGGCTCTGGCTTCAGGCTCTCAGGACTTTAGGGATGTAGGGTGTAAGGCTTCCGTTTCAGGATTTGGGGGGAGGAGGTTTTGAGTCCTAAGACCGATGGTTTCGGGGGTTAGGTTTTGGGAGTGAGGGTCAGGATTTAAGGAAACCCTAAACCCTAAACTCTAAACCCTAAACCCTCAACCCTTTGGTTTTGGGTTTGCGAGGTTAGGGCTTCAGCTTCCTATAGCTAGTCTTGAAATATGAGGGCTTCTGGCCCCTTACTGCGATTCTGTTTAAAACCTTTAGGGTTTGGGGTTTTGGGTTTACGCCTCCATTCCCAGTCAGATCTAAAAACACCAAATTCTGCATGAACTGCGTTTCCGGACTCGGTGGGCTTCGGATGCAAGGCATGTTGAGTCCAGAGTTTGGAGACGCAGCTTTGGGAGGTTGGGGCTTAGTTTCCAGACCTTAGTAGGGGATCCCGGATATAAACTTGAAGAGTTTCCCCAATGAAGCCTGCAATGGCTCGGCATTCCATGGGTGCCCGTTTAGATCACATGAACTTACATGCTCATGCTGAAAAGCTCCTGGACATCGTCACCCCCAACAAAAAGTCTGCTGCACCCGGCACAACCACCGCGATCTGGATGGCCGCAGAGGCAAGATCCTAACCATCGCAATTTCGAAGCAATACTGCGCGAGAAGTAGAGATCTGGCGGAGCAGAGAAACTAAACAGCAGGGAGGCATTCTCGTTTTCCTCATTCAGTGCATCTGCCAATGCCTCACTAGGTGACGTCCGTACCGCAATCCTCAGGCCTACTCCCTGAAGCCTCAAAAGCAAAGAACTTCATGTCCTCTTTATATGAGCCATAATCTAAACTCCTAGTATACCCCTTAATACGCCTTAACATACCCCCCTATATAAGCCCCTAAATAACCTCTTTAAGACTGCAGCTCATGTAAGCCCCCACGACCAAATCACATCCCATAGGCCCTGAACCCTGAACAGTTAAAAGCATCAGGGTTAAAGGTAAACCTGACGTCGTAGACCCTGCACCCTGCAGCCCCCAACCCCCGAAGCCTAAGTATCCCTAGGTACCCCAAAACATCCCCGTAACTCCCCAAACCCTAAACACCTCTAACGGGGACGTACGAAACCCCAGGACCGACCAAATCCCAAAAAAGCGGCTCCTCGAAGCAAAGGTAGAGACAGCCGCCGTGAGCAGTGATGATCTCAAGCGCGTTGGCCTGCGTTTTAGAGGGTTGCAGGTAGGCGGTTAGGGTTTAGGGCTTTAATGGAAAAGATAGTGGAAACTACGATAATGGATTTATGTATGGGTTTAGGGTGTAGGATTTCAGGTTTGGCGTTTAGGGCCTTTTACGTGTTTAGTTTTGGGGTGTGTTAAAGCTTTAGCTGTCTCCGGGTTTCCTCTGAAGGCAAAACCGGAGTACTGAGGGATGCAAAGGTTTTTGGGTTTCTCGGAAGGTTTCAGAGCATCAGTGTTTGAGGGGGTTTGGGCCCTTTCGGGGTGTGGGCTTGAGATTTGAAGGGTTCAAGGTCCAATATTGAATTCACAACGCTCAAAAGTCGTGTCTTGTTGTGTGGGACCCTCTTTAATCCCTACTGGCCTCCCAACCTGACAAAATTGAGGAGGGCCATTTAATTACGAAATAGGTTGCTGTTGAGGCCTCCCAGCATTTTGAGGGTTAGAGACCCCAAGTATACATAGGGAATTGCAACATGATGAAAGTGGTTCGTCAAGTGATTCTATAGAAGGTAAATTTGAGAACCTTTGAATCTCACCAAAAGAAGCCTACGCCTGCTTTGCAACCTTCCCCTGCAAGCCCTGAAGCCTAGGTTTAGGGTTTAGGGCTTAGGGTTCTAGGCCACAAGCCCTGATCCCTAAACCCATCACCCTTCACTCGTAACCTCACACGCTGCTTGGAGAGTCAGAGAGACATAGTAAATAGGGCAACAACGGGCTTATAGAAGTTGGAAGCATACTAGCTAAGTCCCCCTGACCTTACCCTAGACCCGTACCCAGCCCCTAGACCTAAAAGCCGAAGACCTAAATGGAGCTAACCCTTATACCTATAATCTCTCTATAAGACCAGCATGTAGTCAATAGTACCTACACATACACCCTACACCCTAAACCCTAAACCCATCTCGCGGCCCTGGACCCAGGAGGTCCTGCACCCCGTAGACGCGACGAAAAACGTGCACCACATCGCTCAACAGCACCTTCAAAAGTCTAAGGTTTAGGGTTTAGGGTTTAGGGGATCAGTTTTGGGGACTTACGGGGTTGAATGGGATTACAAGGGGACATCTTACTAGGGAGGAAGGAGTTTAGCTTCAGGTGTGGGGGGTGGTCTGGGTCGGAGGTTAAGAGCTTTGGGTTTCCAAAGATCAGGAGTCCCTTGTTGGGGAGGAGTTCCTGTACAAAGAGTTATAATATTTGGGGATTCGTAGGGGCACTTCGATCTTGTGAAATGCGCATTCAGGGATATTTAGCTGTTTGCTCAAGAAGGGTTATACAGGGTCGAAGTGCCATATTATGGGTATGTAGTAAATAATACGGTTCCTTATTATAGTAACTTAATCTAAGTTCCTTGACCTGCGGACTGACATAGAGGCGCACGATTCGGATGTTGAATCCCCTTCCCCTACTCGAACAACTCATCCACCACCTACGATTAGCAGATACTTCCCCCCCAGTATGGTCGCCCTTCACGTTGACCTCTTTTAATGAAGAGGCCTTCTTAAGTGCTTAGGGACGCAATGTTGGCTTCTGCCCCCTGTTGTTGGGGGTGCTTTGTTGAAGAAGGACACCACCATGATGATAATGATGATGATAGGGTTTAGGGTTTGGGGTACGTAGCAATAATCTTAAATACACCCTCCGTGTACTAGGGTGTTGAGTTTCGAAGTCATCATCGGCAGCCGCATTTCCTATTCAGGGGCAGAGGCCATGGGGACGGAATCTTCTTGCGGGAAGGCCGAGGCAGCTAGAGTTGGGAGAGTCCGGCGGTGTAGGGTTTAGGGCGGATAGATTTCAACATGGTTCTATGAAGGTGGTCTGACTTTGTGGTAGCTTCAACTGTTTTTGAGCCTCCTAGAAGCAAATCTCGGAGCAACTCAGCATGACAACAGTAGTCAACAAGAGGCAGCAAAGTGACGATGAGACACAACGCCCTTGCAGTTTGAAGTTCTCGTAAAGACAACGGTCCCGAAACAACCTTGAAAACAATGGCCCACCCTGAAAGGACAGAATCTCAAGAACCAAACCGAGAAGCATCTAAACCCCAAACCCTAATCCCTAAACCCCTAAACCCTAAGGATTAGCCCCACACAAGGCAAACCTCCGGACTGTAAACTATGGTGTTTGAGGTTAAGGGTGAAGGTTACGGTTTGAGGTTTAGGGCCTGAATAACTAGAATACGGCGTTGAGGTATAGCATCACGCTATAACTCCATGAGGCGCTTTAGGCTTCCGATCTACCCTCAAGCCTATGTCCCACTAGCCCTTTTACAGGGAGCCGGATCACTCATTCCCTCACCCCTAAACCTGAATTCAAAACGCAAAGCCTGAACCCAAACCCAAACAAATGACAGCTCAAAGACCCTGAACCCCAACTCCGAAACACAACCCTGAACCCAAAGCCCAAAAAAATCGACCTATCCCTTGAGGAATAGCACCACCTCACCTCCCCAACCCCTAAACCCTACATAGTAGTTTCCATTTCATGTTCCATTATCCCTACATAGCCCCTACATTGTACCCCAATAAAAGAGACCCATGGCACCCAAACTGACTGCATTCGTCATGGAGCCTGCTTCACCGGCTCCGAGGAGAAGTTCGGATGTGGCTGAAAGTAAATCCTCCGGGTGTCTTCTACGCGTGATAGTTTCGGCTTGGGTGTATGTATGGGGTTTAGGGTTGAGAGAAAAACAATTAAGGTGTAGGATTTATGTGGAGTCTGTATGGGGTTTACGGGGCTATTGTTTGTTCACTCGGGTTTTTGCTAGAAACAACTATGAACCCTATCTTTCATTATTGGGCCTAGTACGATGCCCAACTAGGGAACGCAGAAGTTATGATTTAATCGAAATGAAAAAATATCCAGTAGTGATCCAGCCATAGCGGTGCTGAGTGTTTTTATGGCACGAGGTGAAGCGTTCAGGGTCGCAGTTCGTTGAGACCTTAAACCCTAAACGTGAACCCTTAGCCCCAAACCCTAACCCCTAAACCAAACCCTGAGCCTAATCTCTAAACCCTAAAGCTTCGTGAAGAGGCCCCCAAAATTAGGGGCACCTTCTTTGAGAGCCCCATAATAGGATTATAACATTTTGGGGTCTATATTAGGGTCCCGTATTTTGGGGAAACTACCATATATACTACGTGGCACCTAGGACCTCTATTAAGGGTTAACCCTTGAGGTACTTACAATAGGAGTATCAGGGAATCCCAAAGGGTCTCTAAGGTGCAAGCTAGGTGCCCAGGAGTATAATGTGTGTATAGTAATTTCCAGCCGTTAAGGAGTGGGATGAATATCCAACCTAAACCCTATAAACCCTAAACCCCCAAACCCTTAAACCCTAAACCCAACCTCTATCCAAGGTTGCGGCCCTTGCCATCACCCCAAACATGAAAGGACCGTATGTGCTCCCCTTTAAACAGCCCTCCACACTAACAGGAAACCCATAGAACCCACTTCAGAGGGACTGTCGTTTTATAGGGCCCTTTTTGTGGTTTTTATACTAGTTTTCGGGAGGGCCTCTTTGGACAGCCCATTCAGAAAACCCTCATGAGCCTATGACGCTGCCAAAGCCCGAAACCTCAACCAAACTCTAAACACTGTACATTACCCTAGATATACGTTTTGACAATCAAATGGAAAGGACAATGGGAAACGAAATGTACCCTGTGATTACCTGGGGTGTTTGCGGGGATGAATAATTCCCAGATAATCAATGGGCATGGGTCCCGATGAGGGGTATATTATATTAGGGACTAAACTAAACTACCAAAGGTACCCCCATATCCATTCTTAACAGTCCCTTGGTAATCCGAATATTGATAGCAGCTCATATGACACATAATATAATCTAAACTTTTAGTATACCCCCGACTATCTCGTAGTACCCTTTAAGGAGTTTAGATTATGGCTCGTATACCCCCATTAACCCCAAAATCCTCACGCCCGCTGCTACTTGCTGCCAAGGAGCGCTTCAGTAGAAAGCTGGAGCAGGCCCCTGACTCTTTCTGCGTTTTTTCAAGGATTCAAGACAATTTAGGACTCAAGTTCTTAGGGCCCATGATATTAAAGTCTAAGAGTTTAGCATTTCAGCTCTCTGGGTTTAGAATGTACTGTCTCAGGGTTTACTGGGTTGCTGTTGAGGAACTTAAAATTAAGTTACTGCAATAAGGCAGCACTATTTTTACTATGTACCCATATAATGGTGACTTGCTTTAAGTTCCTGAACAGCAACCCAGTTTAGGGTTCAGGATTCAAGGGCTAAGGGCTTGGGGGGCCTTAGACGAGATCATAGAGGAGACAAGCGGGATTCGGCGTGGAATGAAACCCTGAGGTTTCGGGTTTCGGGCTTAGAGTTTATAACCCTGAGTTTCCGGGGAGATTTGTGCCTTCGGTTTCCATTTGATGCTCCGCTACAATCTGTGCAACCCTTATACCTCCTAGCTTCATTGAACAAAATTGCGTATGCAAAGCGACCTTTCAGCCAAATCCCCAGGCAGTCGCAATGTTGCGGAGCTGTCTCATCGTTCGTCTAGTGGGTGTCCTTTAAGTAGCTTGCTCCGTGTAGCCGGTCTCGACAAAAAGACCTTTGCCACACAAAGCTGGCAGGAAGACGCCGCGCATCACAGCCAGGCAAGATAAGGCAGATACATGCTGCCGTTGGGCTGCGGAACATCATCGACGAACCTGTAAAGCTTCCCTATTCCCGCTGAATTTGGCAACCTGAGTGTGAAAGACAGTCGCGTAATCGCAGAAGTGTCACTGCACCTCTTGCGAAAGGCCAGGGCTCTCATAAGGAGAGCGTCGCAGTGCTTGATGAACGATTCCGGATCTGGATATCCCTCCCATTTGTCGCGAAAGGTGGCAGGTATCATGTGTGGCTCAAGGGTCGCAACCTGCCCTCGTCGAGGACAGCGTCTGCATCAGAAGGGCGGGGATGATACCGGTTTGGGGTTCCCATGTGGGGATAATATTAGGGGTATATAGGGGTTATATTAGGGTTATATAGGGGCTCTATAAGGTTCTATGGGGTATATAAGGTTATATAGGGATATATAAGGTTTAGGGTTCAGAGTAAAACTCCTGCCACAGACGATCGTGAAAAATCGCTGTGCCCCTTTACAAGCCCCCCAAGTACTCCATGTATGGTCACGCTTGGAATGTTGGGTTACAACTGGGTTCCACTTACCCTGGGCCTTCAAGAAACCCTAGCCCTTAAGCTCTGAACCCTATAATTATAAGACACATAAGCCCTCAGCTTCCATGTCATCTTCCACTCCATTTCCAGTTGATAGTCCGTTGAAATCCTGCGAACTGATGATGCCTGAAACCTTAACTCCCAGACCCCGTGACCCCACATCCTTCTGAATCCTAAACCCTAAACCCAAAATGCTGGACCCCAAGTCCTTAATGCCCAAACCCTATGTTCATAAACCCTGTACCCTAAACCCTAAACCCTGTACCCAAAATCCTGAGCATCCTAAACCCCAGACGCTGCTCGGGGCCTCATCTCCAAAAGTGGTTCCACCTGTGAAGGGTGTGCACACTTAGGGATTAAGGGTCTATGGCCCCCCTTAAGTAGATAGAATATGGGGTACATGGGGACCTTATTACAATATACCCATGGCCATATTCTATCTACCTAAGGAGGACTATAGGGTCTAGGGTGTAGGGTTCTGGAGTCTAGACATCAGGGATTTGTTCTTTTGCAACGCCGATGTATGAGGGTTTGGATGTCTACAGTTTTAGGTTGATGGTTAGAATTTGGAGTGTATGGGCTTAGGATTTAGGGTGTAGGAATTGGAAGTTATAGGAGTCTCGGATTCTGGGCTTAGCAGTTTAGGATTGAAGGTTTCGGCTTTGGGGTTATAAAGCAAGGGTTTAGCATTTGGAGTTGAGGGGTTCCTGCAGCTGAGGCTTCGGGCTCAGGTCTACAGTGGTATTTGTGTAGGGTAGGAATGCTACCCTGGTTTGGGACTCATAGGGTTGTGTAGGGATTGCAATGGAAACGTTCAGACATAGCAAGGGCTCACGGGGCTAGGTTAGGTCACATGGCGGCAGTAGCAACCATATGAATGATGCTGCAAAGAACTGTTCTTTCAAAGGGAAGATGCGGCCACAATGGCAAGAATGACAAGAAGAGCAACAATGACAACACACTTTTCAGAACATCACAAGATCTACGCAAAGGTCGCAAATAATAGTGATGGGGTAGCGGTTCGTTCGGACATCTTGAGACCTTCAGCCATTAGTAGCTTCCATGTTCCCTATATAATCCATATTAATCCCCATATAACCCCTATATAGTCCCCATATAACCCCAGTTCCAAGCGTCACATATCACTTTGCTATAACAACTGGGTTCACGTGGTAGTTTCCATAAATACGCGGACCCCAGTATAGGCGCGAAAAGATGATAATCCTGATTATAGGTACCCCAAAAGTGTCCCCCAATTTACGGAAACCCCCATGCTTAGGACTGCTGGCCAGCCCAAACGAACCAATCCCAGACTCCCCAAAGCAGTTGCTGAGACAAGGACCAAGCAGGCCGTTATATTGGCCGCCACTTGTTGAAAGTTAGCTGAGCCCGGCTGGGCCCTACAAGAACTTGGCTGAGAGTCAACAAGGTTCTGAAAATGCCATGCTTCCCGACAGTGACTTGCTAGAAGCACTTCGAACCCACTCACAACTCCTGTCCCGACAGCCGAAGAAAATCTACATCATGGATGCATCTAGTGGCATGTGAGACCGAGTGAAACTTCAAATAAGCCCTTCAAGCAAAAAGAGCTACAAAGCCCACACGTCACTCTCAGACCGAAAGCTTGTAAGTCCGAAACTCTACGCCTCAGACCTCATTAATCCTGCAGCCGAAGCCCTAAAGCCTTGCACATGGTATGGCACCCCCTGTAGGGTTTGGGGTTTAGGGATGCCACCCCACCCCCACCAAAAAACGAAACACACCATATATACACTCACCCATATTTTAAGAAAAGCCATATACGCCAAAAAAAGGAACAACAACCCTGCTACGTATATCCCTAGTCCCTGTAAACCGCTCGGTAAGCTCGGTCTCCATCTCATTGTCCATTTTCCATTTGTTCTCCATTATAGGGGTTCTATTCTGAAGCCCCAAACCATAGATGACCCCCATATATCCCTAAATGATCCGTACCCCTATAGCTTAGGATTACTTCCCCAAACCCTAAGCCCTAATCTCCTGAAAATGGCAGGGCCCCGCACTTGGCGCACCCAAAGTCCTCCGGGCAACAGCGCCGTCTCCTGTACTTAGGGTTTAAGCTTTAGGTTGAGTGCCTGAAAACTGGACCTGAAACCTCACCTACTTTGGGGGTCCGAAACCCTAAAGCCTGGTGTTTCTCAGCTTCGCGGGCGTGGGGTAGCGACTGAAGTGGAAAAAGAAAGTGGAAAATCAAGCGAACACCGGGCTTGTGTACTGCAGGGGGTTGTATAGGGGACTCTGGCGAATGATTGAAAATTTTATGCAAACAAACGTTAAAAGCTTGGGGTAGGGACGTCACTGCTTAGGATCTGGGGTTTAGGGCTTATAGCCTAATAGCAGGATAATCCGGCAATGTCCTGTACAAGCGAGGGACATGAGGTTCTAGAGGGAAATATATGGCGGACGATTCATGATACTGAAGTAATTACCCTAAACCCTAAAACCTAAACCCTTAAACCCTAAACCCCTAAACCCTAAACCCTGCATGTCTGAATTGTGGGGAATGGTTAGGATCTCGTTGCCCAACGAGCAGCACCAAATCTCTTCCCCTAGTGATACAAGCCAAAGCCACTCAATAATGAAATGATGCATACATACTCACTTGAGTAGTGTTTTTTTGGTGGTTGAACCTAGTAAGATAATATTCCTCATATAAGATACTATACCCAAAAGGAGGATATAATCTTACTCTATATTGGGTACCATAGTATCCCCAAATAAAATACATACTCACTTGTAGTACATAAGCAACACTATCCTTAAGGCTCCATGTAGGTACTATTTATAGGGTTTAGGGCACAATGTAGGTAGTATTTATAGACTTAGAGCCCCTAAACCCTAAACCCTACATGCACGGTAAATGGGGGAGTATGCATGCTTAGGAAGGTTCTGAAAGAAGGGCTCAGCCAAATTAGCAGCTCTGAGGGACATCTGGGCTTAGGGTTTAGGGCTTAGGGTTTCGGAGCTATAGTCTAAACTACTAGTATCCCCGTGAAAAAAATCAAATAGAAAAGAAAATGGAAACTAAAATGGAAACTGCTATATCTGCGGTCATGTAGGGGATTATAGCGGTTATAGTCTAAACTCCTAGTATCCCCCTTATTAACCCCTATAATACTCCCCTATACAACCCCCTGTACGGAGTTTAGACCCTAAACACTACTGGAAACCCTAAATCCCCCTACATAACCCCCTTTAAGGAGTTTAGACTGCAGTACATCAGGTTTCAATCTAGCTAAAACCTACCTACCCTGAAGGCTAAGCCCTGAAAGCAGGCAGGCAGGCTCCCAATGGTAGACCCCAAACCACTAGAGTTTTGGGTTTAGGGTCTGGGACACTAAAACCTTAACTCAAAGCCCCCTAAAAAGCAAAAGGCTGACTGGACTCATCAGTCCAAAAACCTGAACCTACGTTGCAAACCCTAACGCACTAAACAACTGGACCCTAATTTACTACACCCTAAACCCCGAACGCCTCAACCCCAGATCCCTAAACTAGACAACGGTGTATATCTTACTCCTTATACGTCCTACATGACAGTAAGGGCCGAAAAAATGAAGCGCAGGCATGCATGCATTCAAAGCCCTCTTTAACCAAACCCCAGACGATAGGAATACACACAAAAAAACCAAACCTTAAAGCTTTAACCCCTCGACCCCAAATCCCCAAACCCTAGACCCCATAGACCCCAAATGCCTCAACCCTAGACCCCATAGACCCTAAATCCCTAAACCCTAAACTGGTCCTAAACCCCATAAACCCTTACATGCACCCAGCTTCCATTTCACTTTCGATTTTCTTTTCATAAAAATCTACATTTTTTGCTTCTCCCATTGTACCCCTATTGTGGCTGATGGGGGCTTGAAAACCCTAGACCCTACACTCCGAACACTCCAATATCCCTGAAACCTAAAACCCTAAAACCTAAAACCCTAAACTCTAAACCCTACACCTTAAACCCTAAACCCTAAACCCTAAAACCCTAAAACCTAAAACCCTAAACCCTCCCTATTATGACCGACCGCCACTCCCGGTGGCCGAGGCGGCTGACGTCAAATTTCACGTCGGCGGTGACCTGCCGATGAACGGTGCAAGAGTTTAGGAGTAGGGTCTATAGCCCTAAGGGTCCAAAGACCCAAACACTAGGGCTTTAGGTCCCAAATACCATGAATACTATAGAGGGTCCTTAGACCCTTAGGGTAGGCCTCAGGGCTGAGGGGTTAGGGCTTTAGAGTTTAGGAGTAGAAGGGTTCAGGGTTAATCAGGTTAGTTGGGGATAGATAGGGATACAATGGGTTTAGGGTTTAAGGGCTACAAAATTTCATTCTGGGCTCCCTTAACCAAACCCGTACACTTCTCGCCTGTGGGCTCCCCATGAGTTAGACTTTTAGGGTGTACGGTTTAGATTACTTTTTGCCAGGCTGATTTAAATTGATCCACGGGAAACCTTGCGGGAGGGTAGAGGAGAGGGTGGTGCTTGAGGAGTTCAATGAATGGGTTAGGGTTTATGGTTTCAGGTGACTTCTATCTTAGGGTTCAGGGCTTGGGGTGCAGAGCTGGAAAGTTATGGATAAAAGTTCGGGGTTTGGGGTTTATAGGCTTTAGTTTTAAGACTTTTTGTTCAGGAGGCTACCCGGCTATTGACCCCATAAAACCAATCACACGCATGTAAGCTCCTTTGAAGCAACCCAAACCCCAACAACCCTCACAACCGACTGGACCCTCTTAATGCCCTGGGATCACACCTAGAAGGAATTGGGGGGAATGGTTGTCGGACCAGGATAACGAATTTTGAAGGCACTAATATAGGAATCGATGCCATCATTCCCTACGAAGCACCAGGTAGTTCAGGGCAGTGGGAAAACCCAAACCCTAAAACCCTAGACACTAAAACTCTCAAACCCTAGACTCCTAGACCGGGAGACCTAAACCCTGACACCATAAACCTCGCAACCCTGAACCCTCACAAACTAAAATCTCGCACTCCTAATTGGAGAGACAGCTGCAAGTCGGCCTCTGCAAGAATGCTCCGCACCTTTGCAGAATGGGTTCAGGCTTTAGGGTTTAGGGCCTATAGGATTTAGAGTTTTGAAGTTTTGGGGTTGAGGATTCAATGGTGTGGATTCTGAAATGCTTTTTGCTAATAAAAAGTCATTGATGGTATAATATAGGGGTTGCACGGGGAAGTATAAGGTTTACACCCTGGCCTTTTGAGCTGAGAGGTGTCGGGTTTAAGGTTTAGAGGGTTAGGGTTTAGGGTTTAGGGGTTTAGCGTTTAGAGGTTTCGGCTTGAGGGCTTACGGGTACAGAGGCTCAAAGAATGAGTTTCTTGGAATGGGTTTTGGGGAGTAGGGTTCAGGCTAGCTTTAGCGTTATAGCCAGCGCATTGAAACAAAAGACAAAGACCTGTGCCAGGGACTTTGCTGGGGGATGACACTGAGCATAACACGGTTAAGGGCTCAGGGTTCCAAAGCTAGCGTGGAAGACCAAAAAGGGCACCATTCAGACTCTTGTCCTCTTGAAAAGGCGACCCTACAGGGTTTCATGATTGCTTCAGGAGGGGCTAGGGGCCACAGATTGTGGATTTCTGGGTTTGAGACTTGGAAAGTCTTTCCAACTAGGGGGCTTTGGATCTTTGTTTAGAGCTTAGGGGCTTCTAGTTTAGCTTTTATGGACTAGGGTTTGGGGAGTAGGAGAGGTTGGGTTTAGGTTTAGGGTGCTGAAGCGTGTAAATCGGACAACAGCGGACGCCCTTCACCAACATATGAGTCTCAGCTGGACCCTGAGCCCTAAACCCTAAACCGCGAAGCTCCAGGCAGAAGCTTTCTCTATTCCATAGGGGTTATCTGGGGCTACTTTGGGGTTATAGGGATTATGTAAGGGTTATATTCCGACTACATAGGGATCATTGATGAATGAGTAGTATTTGCAATGGACCAAGCCACTAAACCTGAAAAAAGGGAAGCGCTAGATACGACACGCTAATAATGTCAGGTGTTGTCTTTGTACGTTCAGGATTCGTGCCCGGGGCTTAGCAGTTAGGGCTTAAGGTTATGAGATCCTATAAGGACAAGTTCGGGCTTGTTAAGGTCCTATTTGGGGGAGCGTGGGTACAGGGAGGGTGTAGCCTAGGATCCCAAGAATAATCGCATGCCTGTGCAGGCCTTTAGAGTGCACCCAGCACAGGCAGACTGAACCAAAACAAGCTTCATGTGTAAGGGTGTCCCGGAAGATTTCCAAGTTCTCGTTGCCCCCTTTCGAGGCCGAGGCCCTTCCAAATCCTAAACCCTAATCCCTAGACCCTGAAGCCCTAACCCTAAACCCTAAACCCTACACCCTAAACCCTAAATCCTACACCCTAAACCCTAAATCCTAAACCCTTAACCCTAAACATGAATCCTAAACCCTAAACCCTAGACCCTAGACCCTACACCTCAAAGCTGACTGCCAAAAAGCCCGCAACCACCAAACTCTGTACTCTGTAATCCCTGAACGATCTATAAACATGCTTCTGTTTCCAAAAATAGCGGGGGCCAACACAAACCCCCCAAAACAAAACGATCCCTATGATAGGGACCCCCAACAGCACCTCAAAATTCAGGAAAACCCCATGTGCACGGACATCTTGCCAAGAAGCCCCCTCCCAGCTCACTTCGGCTCCTCGGAAACCCAAACCTGGATGCCCCCAAGCCCCTTCTTAACTCCTGAATTTCAAGCCCGAAGCCCCTAAACCCAAAAGCTAAGCCCCGAATCCCCTAGCCCCAAAGCCTAAACCCTGAACCCAAGAGCCTAAACCCTAATCCCCTATCCCTAAAGCATCCTAAACCCTAAACCCCATCTAACCCCAATGTCCCCATATACCCTATATTCTATACCCTATATAACCCATTATAGTAGTTTCCAGTTGCTTCTTCATCATCCTCATATAACCCCAATATTACCCCAAAATCCTCCGTGAACCCGAAACCATTCACCAGCTCTGCCCGCCCCGCGAGCCTCCGCATGGAAGGCGCCTGAGGAGGCTCCGCGACGGAGGCGCTCCACGAGCCTCGAAGAAGGGCTTTAAGGTTTAGGGTTAAGGGTTTGGGGTTTGGGTTTAACAGAAGGTATCAGGGTTTAGGAGTTTGAGGTTCTGAGGATTAGGGTGTAAGTTTTCAGGCTTGGGTTTTTGTCTTTAGGACTTGCGGTCTCTCAGGTTGGAACTGCGGGCCCCTGAGAATGGGCCCTTGATTTGGGTGTCCTAGTTCCCCTATTGATAACCCCACCATCACCCCAGTAATAACAAATGTTCAGCGGGATTATATCAATGGTCCCTAAAACCCTACAACCCTAAACACCTTATTTGGGGGGGAGGGCTAGTTGTTAGGGGCTGGGGGGGTTAGTAGTAGCTAGAGCGACAAGAAAAAATGGTAACCTTTTCAAGGGAGTTTCGGGATGTATAAGTTTAGGGTTTAGGCAGATTTCAAACATTACTAATACAAGGGACTATAGTAGGGATATGTAGAGCTGAGGGTTTAGGGATATCATATTACCAACATTAGTAACTAAGACAAGGGCTTATAGGGATATGTAGGATTTAGGTTTAGGATATCACCCCCCTAGTGGAGAATCAAAAGGCAAATCTAGTGGAAGCTGAGGTTAAAGGGATTATGGAATGTAACGGCCTAAATAATTACCAACCTATCATGTGTGGTCTGCTTCAGGTATCCTATACCAGGTATAGGGAAGACAAGAAGCCTAGAGCCATAATATTGCCCAATATCTAGGCCACTTTGATATATAAGGCTTTCTATACCCCATAAGACGACCTACATGTTGCGGAACATGTTTGACACTAGCGGTAAGGGGCGGTTAATGTAAAGTTGAAGGTCAATCCATATAAGCCCTATATAGAACCGGCTCCAATTTCATGTTCCATTCTCTTTAGCATCTGACCCACCATTATTGGTATAGCCCCGAATCCCTATATGCCCTAAGCCCCTACAGTACTGCAACCTCCCTGCAACCCTGGCGAAGGTTGCAGCAGCTCCAAGAAATGAAAAGAAGGTCATCTCGGTACTGCTTCTACAAAAACCATTAAAGCATGAAAGAAGGGACAGAGGGCTTAGGGGCTTAGGGGCTGGGGACCCTAAGCCCTAAAGCCCTACACCCCTAATCCCCTGAACCCTAGGAGCCCTCAACCCTTAAACCCTAAACCCTGAAACCCTAAACCCTTGACCCTGAATTTAGGGTTTATCTCATGCGGCCGAGAAGGCTGTTGGTAGTAATCCGCCCTCGCATAGTGCACCTGGAAGCTTGGCGTGAACTTGCCTGGAGCAGCAGTTTAGCGCTTAGGGTTAGGGTATTTAGCGTATAGGGTTTAGGGGATGTAGGGTTTAAGATTTAACTACGGTTTAGGTAGACGGAATATGGGGTATATGGGGATCTTATTAAAATATACCCAAAGCCATATTCTATCTATTTGAGGGGAACTATATCTACAGTTTACGGTATTTAGGGTTGAGGATTTGATTTCAGTTTAGGGGTCTAGGCTTCAGGATGATGCGGATGATGTAGGTTTGTCCGCTCCGACCTGGGTTTGCCCTACCCTTACCCTAAGGGCCTAAGGACCCAAATAACAGGGTTTTAGCTCCCAAATACCATAATATTATAGCATTTGGGCCCTAAACCCTATTATTTGGGTCCTTGGAGCCTGAACGTTTCCCTTAAACCCTAAACCCTATATAACCCAATCTATTTGGGTCCGTGGACCTTTAGGCTTACCCAAAAAAGAAATGAACATTGGACACAGCCATGATGAGGGAGGAAAGTCTGCAGGCCGCTTTTTAGGATCCATGCTTAAAGGGTTTAGGGTTTAGGGTTTATAGATTTGATTCCGAAAGTATAAGCTCTGAAGTCTGTACGCCTGAAATCCTACCGCCAACCCATTTCTGAAATTCATCCTCGTCGGACACTCAATGGGCACGCGGATAGCCTGAATTGAATCACCAGATATCCCCACAACATATTTTGAGAAATCCTGAACTCCTATCAGAGACCCTCAGGGTCCATGTGCACAAGTCCTGGGCATCAGTTTAGGGTTTCAGGTTTGGGCTTTAGGGCTTCCCTAAGCCCTGGGAGCTTATGGCAATTCAGCCTGCAACTGCATCACTTGGGTGCTTGGACTTTCTCTGGGCCCTCGCCCCAAATCCCGCTTAGCGCGAAACCGGGAAGTGGATCCCTGTAGTAAAGCTGTTTAGGGTTCAGGGCTTAGGGAGTAGGCCCTATATAATCCCCCTTCAGGACCCCTGTAACAATCCCTAAATCCATTCTCCGATTCCCAGATAGGCATGAAAAAGATAACGAGATTCTACACGCTCCCAAACAAACATGGAAACTCATATAATCCCCTTTTAGAGGGGCTGTAGTCTTTATACAGCCCTTTTTGGGTTTCCATGTTAGTTTCCAGGAGTGTAACCGAACCCAAATTCCCTGCCAATCCCTGTAAACCGCAAGTTGCCCAGTCCATTTCCAGCTGATTCTCCCTTTGATTGTCCATTCTGCTCACATACTCTCTGGCCATTTTCAAGTAATCTCGGAGCCTGAAATTGAGCCATTTGCTTATTTCATGTATGAACACGCGAAACCCTAAACCCTAAACCCCAGACCAAGGTCCCTAAACATGAAACACCGTCGCTAGAAACCCTCAACCCAAAACCATACCCTTAAGCGTCTGCAGAAAACATATAGCTCCAGTTTCCGTGTCATTGTCCGTTCGATTGTAGCTGTGTTTGCCAACATGGTTCCCATACATTGGGATAATACCCCTACACATATGCACATATATATATATACATGCATGCATGCATGCATGCATACATACATACATACATGCATACATACATACATACATACATACATACGTACATACACACACACCTTTAAAGCGGCTGCGTCTTAACACGCTCCAGGCACTCTTGAGCACTGAGAAGGGCGTCACGATCCGGGTCTCCACCCCGCCGGTTTTTGTGGCGACCTTTAGGTCCATAAACCGTGAATCCGAGGGTCTATGGTGTGTGGATTTTCCACGGGATGGAGATGAATATGTTGGGGTATATAGGGCTTAGAGTTTAGGGCTTAAGGTACACGGAAATAGGGGTCAGCATGTAAAGGCTTGGCATTTGAAGTTTAGCTCTGTTTGGTTCAGGGCCTTTAAGAGTTTTACATCTATATGAGCTATAGTCTAGACTCCAAGTATCCCCCTTGATAACCCGTACAGTAGTCCCCCATATAATCTCCCATAGAGCCCCACAAAGGAGTTTAGACTACAGCACATATGGTCCATAGATTTGAAACCGCCTGAATCATTTGATTGGGAGGTGATGCGCCTGGCTTTATCATGGCCTGGTCGTGGGACTCTCCTCTTCAAGACACTTCGTGGTAAAACTATAGTCCCCCTTAAGTAGATAGAACCCTAGGTCCCCTTAGAGGGAGGAT
>CAJNIZ010001810.1:13744-27885 GCA_905231905.1 Symbiodinium pilosum | reverse complement strand
TCCACAGTCGGGCCATGGCTGCGATTCGCAAGCAACAGAACGGCTAACGAGTCTTTCAATCTATGAATCACTACTGCTATGCAACATTGCAGCAAACCCTGAACCTTAAACCCTAAACCCCAAACCGCGTATAGCAGCGAATGAAGAAACGAATTCTCTGAGCAGCCCGGGAATTATACTCAGCAACCCCCCTTTCTCCACCAAACCTGAGCAGTTTCCAACAAAAGGGTTGCGTGTTCAGGGTAGGAGTTCAGGGCAAGGTCTAGAATCCTCCCCTCCCACTGTCTCTATTACGCACCAAACCGTTTTGAAGAAGAGAAGTCCAGGGTCTCTTCGGGCCTACCTGGACCCGCCAAGGGCAGGGTCTTGGAAGTTCCGGGACGTAAAGATCTCCTGAAGCGTCCAAGTACCCTCAGCTTGTATCTGACGATGGAAGCCTCAAGGGAAAAACTGAGGGGCTGGATCAAGACAGATAACCTACTTATCCTACGCATAGCAACAGTCCTAGGGCGTATGGCGTGTGACGCGTAGTCTACGATACTCGCTTACTCGCGTTCAGCACTGAATGCAAGTGGGTATCGATTTTGTTGCTTCTCATGTGGAATTCCCGGAAAGCTCTTGGACAACAACGCCTGGGATGAGGATGTGTTGTGTTGTAGGAGCCCAGAGTGGGTTTGGGTTCTAGAGTTTGGAGAACAGCCTGCACAGCTGCTGCGCCAGCAGAGCTCCAAAATTGCTTTGAATAGGGCAGCCAATTATTCGACTTCAAATTTATACCGGGTACTGCCCAACACCCAGGACCGAGGAGTCATGTTGATGTGGCAAACCTTTTGTACAACACCCGCTGCATAGCCAGCTTACATCCTCTAGCCCATTGCTTTGACAAAGAATATAGATGTCACCGGAAATTCGAAGTATACCAGCCGAGCTCGGAAATACACCAAGTTGCTGTTGAGAAACGTGAACGAAGCTAGCTACATTCGAGGACACCGTGCTATTACTTCTGTACCCAGATACTGGTAAGTTGATGTAAGTTCCTCAACCTAAGCCCTGAACCCTAAACCTAAGCCCTAAACCGACATATAATGTTTGTATAGGCATATTCTTGTGTATATATATATATGCATGTATATATATATATATGACGGAGGACTTTCCATGGGCCTGTTAGCGAACCAAGGCTGCCGCTCGCTACTGTAGGTGCTTAAGTAACTCAGGTTTAGGGTTTTGGGCCTGTATGATTTTGAGGTCTGTTTGAGGTGCTCTATACTACATTCATATACATGCAAGACATATGGGGCCATAAGTATGTTCCTTAATTGTGTAGGTTTCTACATTATGCCGTTTGTCTTCTAGACTAAACAAATCAAATCTCTCAGGCCCAACCAGGCCTGAACTTTACCTGTAAGCCCAATAACCTACAGCTTAGAAGTAAGTACCCCTTAATTTGCAGGTACAACCCATAAAGCAGTAGGTAAGTTGGGGATACAGGTGAGCCCTAAACACTTCAACTCTCGAATCATAGCACTTGTGGCACTTGGACCCTTGCGGTTTTCTGATTCATGGCGCATGTCTGCATCGAGACCAGCACGCCTGAAATTTGCAAAGTCATTGCCTAGACCCTCCCCCTACCCTCGATTAGGGCCTAAGTACCCACTATTAGGGACCATATATCCCCAATTAAGGGTACAAGGAGGGTCATGGTGACGAGCGGTAATCAGATTGTTGAAGCCAAGCTCGAATCTACAAGCTAGAAACCATCATCGCGTGTGAGCTTTGCGAGTTGAAATTGAGGTCTAATGATTTTTGACGTAAGGTTCTAGGGTTCCAGGGTTTAGATCGTGTAAAGCACCCAAAACGCTAAAACGGAATCAGATTCGACGGCACTTCAAGAGCCAGGATAGTTACAAAGATCAGAAAACCGACACGTCCCATCCAAACCCAAAGTCCCGGACCCCAAGCCCGAAACCCCAAGGTCTCATGTCAATCTTTTTTGTCAAATCTGAAGCCCTAAAACTACTTACATTAAGTTGGGACTCGGGTCTCTCTGGGGACACCTCATTTTCAGGGTTGCCGGGGTGTAGAAAGATGTCAGAATCGATGTAAAACTTTGTTCAGCAGAAGGTGCAGTGTCATTTTCTCCGGTGGTGGTGACCGCACTAGGCATAGAACAACAGCCCTCGATCAATGCCTACTGAAAGGCATCTGCAGCCAGATCCACACAGCTCAGGCGTGGAACAAAGTTTTTGGCTCTCGATACTCACTGTAGGGAATCATGCCATGTTTTGTGGGACTATGTAACCTCAGATGGACTCTAAGTCTACACAAACAAAGAAAGCTCATCATCGATTCCTAGCAAAAGGGGCACCCATGCCAGGTTCTCCACAAAACCTTCTATGCCCGTCTGCTCAGATTCAATTCCTTGTTGTGGATACTAACCTGGCTTTCTCCAAGCTGAAGCTATACAAGCTCGTCTTACTCATGCTTGTTGGGGAATGAGGCCAAACGGATCCCAGATTGTCACTGACCTCACGGCTCCCCAATTCCCAACTAATTATAGGGGCTATATACGGATTAAATTGGGATCCTATTTAGGGTTTAGGGCATTCCCAACTAAGCATGAGTACAGTCGTTTGGCATCGAACCGTGTGCGAATGCCAAGATGTCAGAGGTCACCGGCTGGAAGCCAGGTTTCTTTTAAACCCCAGGGACGAAACCCTATAAGCCCTAAATCCTAAATCCTAAATCCGAATCAAACCCTAACCGTAAACCCTAAAGCCTAAATCCTAAATCCTAAATCCTGAACGCTTAGGGTTTCGGATGCTGAGAGCGTATATCTGGTCTAGGGGCAGAATGTTCGGATATGCTTGGACATTTGGGATGCGAGAGGAACCCACGTCTTCTATGGACCATCAATATTGACTTCAGGTAGTGTTTAGGGTTTAAGGTTGGTAGGGATCCCAGTGTAGCACCTCTCCTTGGTTCTGAGAGGGGCTATTCCTGTCCAGGCTACTTCTGTGTGAAGGCGGACCTTGCGTTCATCAATCTTCAGGGCAAATGGCTGTTGAGCTAGGGAAACCACCCCTTATCATCCAATATGTTCCAAAGAAATGTTCCTTGTACAGACCCTAAACACCAAGATTATTCACTGTCATTACTCCCTTGTAACCCTTATAAAATTGGAGTGTAGCTTGAAGCCCTAAACTCTACTTGCTAAGGCCACTACAATAGTTCGTATCGGGCTCTGCCCGATGAGAAATCTCGAAGCCATCCCAGCAAAATTCTCTCGTAGTCCGCCTAAACCCTAGACCATAAACCACATGTCCCCATGTGTTTCAAGGTCCCAAATGGCACCGGTGTCTGATTTGCATGGGTACTAGGTGAAAGATTGTATGTTATAAGGGCCTGAAAAATACCATAACATTTGGCCTGAAACCGGAAATTCAGCGCAAACTGGGGATTATGTAGTGGCTTATAGGAATTATGTACTGTAGGGGGGCTGGCGTAGTTATGCGAATCATTTTGAGGCATATAGGGTTTAGGGTTTAGGGCCAAATAAGTTAACTAGGACTACAATTGCTAATTGTTTGGGCTTCGATCTACAATACCCTCCAAAGTGTCTAATTGTTTTAATTCGTCGGAAGCAGCCAAGTGCTTGTATGGCCAATTGGCGTACATCAGCAAGGCCCACAGGAATGACTGAGGAATGCACGCCACTTCCGCTTAGTCCTGCCGAGCAAGAAACCCTAAAACCTGACCAACGCCCCAAGAGCCCTAGAAACCTTGTGATCCCTAAATCCCAGAAAGCATAAGAGCCCGAAATCTTAATTGAAAAACCCTAGGTCCTTCCCTAAACCAAATTCCCCCTGAGGTATTGGAGCTTGGGCTCAACCGGCCAGCGCCTCTCACGAAACCGTCACAGTGATGGTGTCGCTGAGAGGGCTACTGGAGTCCTCGTGCTTTCCGCCGCCTCTGCTTGTTCCTGAAGGTTTCGGGCTTGTTGGGTTTAGGGTTTAGGGTATGGAGTTTAAAGTTCAGGTTGGGGGCATATCATGCGTACATGCTGAACGTTCATGACACTCACTGCAGGTCCTTGCAGTAGGATTTAGCCGGCAAATTGCTTTCTCGTTTCATGCTGAGACCGGCTGTCAGTGCTCTACCGAGTTTGATAACACACAAGACACTAGGGCTTAAAACTCTTCGCATCAAATTGCCATCTTCAAGTCACATTTAGGGTTCAGGGCTCACGCTTCATGATCCAAATCTGTAGCAGCAAACCTCCGTTCCTCATGTCGGTTCCATCTGAAAATGTCTTTTCCTCATGGGGAGACCAGCAAAAGGAGGACCATAAGTTTGATAAAGATCCTACCTCCCCAAAACCAACACCGAACCTCAATGAGGACCACCTGTTAACATCACTGCCCCTTCAAAAAACGGCTTGATTGGGTTCCATGTTGTGTTGGGGGAGAGTAAATCCCTAAGGGTCCAAGGACTCAAATAATAGGGCTTTAGGGCGCAAATACCATGAATACTACAGTATTTAGGCCGTAAAATTATTTGAGTCCTTGGACCCTTAAGGAACTGAATCAGCGCCACGTCGCCAACCAAGCTCAACAAGAAGTAGGCACCTCAGGCTTCCAAACTTGCAGGGCCTTTGTACAAGGCTAAGGTATGAGGTCTAGGGATGTAAGGTCTTTGCGGACGTAAAGTTTGGGGCTTATGGGCCGGGTTAGGGCGGGGATATGGAAGAGTGTGGTCATTGGTGTCCCGTTTGACTTCTTGAGGCTAGTAGGAGATAAGCGAGTATCTTTCCAAGGGAATTAATAGAGGGATTCTATTTCCTTATTGCCTACTAACAGCCAGAAAGTTGAGGCCAACAAGCTAGACCCTCCTCCTACCCTCTACTAGGGCCTAAGTACCCACTATTAAGGACCATATATACCCAATTAAGGGTACAAGGAGGGTCATGGAAAAGAGTCATTTACGCGTAGCTCCAGTTGCTTAAGCCGCAGCCTCATCTCCCCGGTGAAGAACCCCAGGCAACATGGCTTCAGGCTAGGGTTTAAAAGTTAGGGTCTAGGGTACAGGGTTTAGGGTTTAAGCGTCAGGGTTTAGGATTTAGTGTGCACTAACTGTGGGGATGCTCTTTGAACTAGTGCGTCTTTGTGTCTGTGGGAGGAGCTTGTGCTGGCGAAGAACAAGGATTTCAACTTGATAGGGCTTGGACTGGAAGCACCGAACTTTATAAAGCATACCCAAGAAATTGGGTTTAGTTGTTTAAGGGCCTATCCCTACTCCCTCCCCAAAAACACAGCGTTGGTGACACACATCTTAGTTGCTTAGATTTTCTTCTGAGCGGCGGGGCGAGACGGCGATGAATGTTTGCAGGAAGGGGCTTTAACAGATGGTAAATGCGCCAATGAACGTATCTGCAGGGCACTGGCCTAAAGAAGAAACCTGACTAACACCCGTAAAATTGCCATGTACCCCTTATATATGTGAGAAATATCGGAAATATGCTGGACTCGTACTGATTCATAGGCCCCTACATTGGGTGTTGGGTATGTGCATCAGGCTTGCAAAACGGCTTCCTGCCGCGAAGCCAACGTGCTTAGAGGGTCCAAATACCCAAATGCTGGGCCCCTAAACCCTAGACCCTAAGGGTACCTGGACCCTCAGGTGTGGTGCCCATGGTGTTGAGTTATATGATGCTGCTACTGATGATGGGGGGTGGTAGGTTGTGAAAGCCAGCCGTGCAAGGTTGAGAACTACAGGCGTCAGATGCAGGGTTGCGATTTAGGGTTCAGGGTTTAGGGGTTTAGGGCCAGGGGGTTAGGGTTTAGGGTTTAGGCCTTAGGGCTTGGGGTTTATTGCGTCAGATGCAGCATTGGGTTTTCAGGTTTCTGAATCTTTTCGGAGACCTTGTCTACCAATCGCTCCCCTAAACCCTATACTTTAAATCCTAAACCCTAAAACCCGAGCTCCATTTGCTTTGAGACAACCGCATCCCCACGAATCCAAATCGGGCAGAATAGGTGTTATTCCAGACTTTCGAGCCCGAGGTTGGTAATTAAAGGTTTAGGGGTTTGGGGTTTTAGGGTTCAGGGCAATAAACTTAGACCCCCCTGGGTGTTACAGATCATGTTCCACACAAACCCAGAACGCCGCAATCTCACGTTCTGCATCTTCCCCGCCTCAAGCATTGGCTGAGCTACAATGGTTTAGTCTCGAAGGGCTTTAAGCTCGCGTTGATCCCAACGCCCGAAAGAAGACAACTCTCAATTACGTTCTATGTTAACCCTAAACCCTACAGGGATGAGATCGGGTGAGGTCCGGAAGAAATTGCAATATGCCCAACAACCATCGCCCTAAACCCACCCAAAGCCTATACCCGAAACCATACCCCGTAAACCCTGAACCCTAAACCCTACTCTGTTCGGATCTAGGAGCTGCCCGAGATCGCCAAGGATACCAAGCCTGGGTTAAGCATGGGACTTTTGATTCTTCAAGGCTTAGAGGCTGGTGCGTCTGAGAGTTTAGGGTTTAGGCGTTTAAGGCTTTGGGCTGGGGATTAGGGGCTTGGGAACCTCCAGGACCTGTAAGACCCCGAGGGCACAAAGTATCCTGAAGATGATTTTAGTGTCAGAGGTAAACCTGATGCGTTTCAGGGACTTAGACAAGGTACTTGGTCAGAATCTGGCTGCAACGACACACGAAGATTATGGAGGTTCTTTTTAGGATTGATTGGACATTCTCTTAGAGAAGCTTCCACATTTGCAGCCATAAAGTCTTGGCATCTACGCTACCCCAAACTAGCATACCTGAAGCCCCCACAAAGTGCCCTTTCCAAGATGTCCACCCGTTTAAGAAGATGCGTTTCCATGTTCTGTCGAGGAAGCCCTAAACCCTAAACCTCTGAAACCCTAAACCCGGAGGGGAAGGCCTCTGGGGTTTATGGGGAAACGTCTCAAACTCGACATACTAACTTTCGGCTCTGCCTGCGAAGCTTCGCGCGGCTCCTCTTGCCAAAGGATCCTGAGTAATTAACTAGGGAATACTAACTTCAACCATATTTAATATAATTCCTAATATAGAAACCTCACTTTGTACCATGTACATACTTAGGATCCTTTGGGTTTGTAGGAGACCTGCGTTCATTCTTCTGACATCCAACCGTAACATTGGATCATGACCAGGTCCTGTGCAGTCAACAGTGGGTTTAGGGTTTAGGGGTTTAGGGTTTAGGGTTTAGGGTTTAGGGTACCCATCAAAAACAAAGCAAAGCTAGTGAAGAGTCCAAATTCGGCGCCTAACGCCTCTAAGATCTCTTTCCAGCCCCGCCACATGGTACCCTGGTGCTACTGTGGCCATACCATAGTCCTCCTTTATTTCGGTCTAGATGGGTAGAGGGGTGCCAGGTAGTGGGGGTCCTCAGTATCCCGCCCTGATTACATGAGCTCTAATCTAAATTCCTGGTATCCCCCTTGATAAGCCCCTATAATACTCCCCTTTATAATCCCCTATATAATCCCCTAAACCCTAAACCCTGAACCCTAAACCCTAAACCCTCTACATAACCCACGTTAAGGAGTTTAGTATACAGTACACATGGCCCAGCAGCAAGAACCACCCGTGTAGAGATGTGCCCAGAAGGGTCCGACCAAGCTGGCATGTCCTGCTCCAGGGTTTAGGGTTTAGGGTCGAGGGTTTAGGGTTTAGGTTAAAAAGATTGTCCAAAGCCACGTACTGGAGAAAATACCTTAAACCAAAATTAGGAACCTCAGCAAAAGTTGGGGCATATTCCAAGTTAAGGAACTTGGATGTGCAGAGCAGGTAGTAGCACGGGACGAGTTGGAGTCAAAATTTGTGGAAGAAGAATGGAAGGAGGGGTATTGGTACTGTCAGACTAGAGCAAGATGAGGCTAACAGATCGAGTGGTGCTTGACGCAGACGGCAACCTTGCTATTGGGTAATAATGATGGAAGCTTGAGCTCTCACCTCCACTACCTCTTATAAAATGACGGATATCTCGACTTGTACAAACTTGGCTTGTATTAGTGATCGCGCCTTGAGCCCTAACCCCCACCCCCCGCGGCTGTAGGACCTGCATAGTTAAAGCCAAACCTTAACCCTAAACCCCAAACCTTACGTCATCGCGGACTAACGAGAGTCAATGTCGTTCCAGGGTAATACAGCCAAACTCATGTTGGGGGTTTACCCCCCCAAAAAAAGCCCAAACCTGCCCTTAAAGATCCCAGGACAGTTCTAAGAGCCTTATGGTAGAACCGTCTCTAGGATCCCCAGAAACCGAGGACTAAAAAGGTCCTTTGATTATAGCCCAGCTTCATAACGAAATGAGGACAAGGGGACAAGGGCTTAGTCCCCAGGTCTTGCTGCCCACATCATCTGAGTTCTACAGTTGTTTGGGGTGCTGTACCCTAAACTTCCCTTAGCCCTAAACCCTAAACAGCTCACACTAGTCAGCCACAACCCCGGACCGCCCTGAGGTCTCACAGCTAACCTTTCTGCTGCAAGCTGTAAGCTCCTACGCAGCCCTTCCCCTGTGGTTTGCAGTCCATCCTAGTAGGGACCATGTAGCCCATGTACAAACCCCATATTCCTGGGTAGTCCTCTCAGGGGCCTCAGAATCTATGAGGTTCCACATCAAGGGTCCCTCCTAAACTGTCCCTAGATAACAGACCTTTCAGCTTGGCCACACACGCCCCACAAAGGGAAGGCGCCCTAAAACCTGTTTAAGCCAACTTCGTTTTAAGACATCCAAGCTGAACATTGCCATGCTTAGCCGGCATATTATTCTGCATACCTGTTGAAAGGGTGCCTTTACAGAGGTTCAGGCATGAGCAAGTATTGTGACTTGCCTATGTGGGTCACATGCCAATGTGCCTGCTCTGGCAAGGTTGCGCCTGTCAGCGTGAGCTGGCGTTGCCTCTCGCCCCCATCTGTTCACTGTATAGGTTCAGGCGTGGTGTGCATGGAGCGGGCTCCTGCCGGGTGTTCCCTGTGGTGGGCTCGTTGGTAACTGAGCCTCTACAGGAACCTTTGCTCCCAATGCGGTACCACTCGTGGCTTCCCTGGCTCAGCCCATTGCTCTTGGGGGCCGCCCGCCCCAACAATTTCGACTATCGAGCCCAGGGGAAGGCGAGCCTCTGCAATCCCCTAAACGAAACAGGAATTCCTTTCTTCAAGCGACCAACATTCCACGTGATGTCTGCGCCCAGCACATGAAGAGATACCCCATAATCATTCCTTATAGCCCCGTATGCCCATGAGGGCCCTCGATTTTGATCCCCCATCCTAGAAACCTAAACCCCAAACCCTAAACCCTAAATGCCAAACTTTAAACCGCAAACCCCAAACGCCAAACCCTAAACTTAAACCGCAAACCCCGAACATGGGGGCCAGGCCTGCGTTGTGGGCGACAATGGCATCCAGAAAGCCTCCGACAGCTACGGCTGGCTTGGGTTGGGAAGGGATGCCGGCCTATAGGGGTTGTATAGGTTTATATGGGGACTAGATAGGGGGGGGCTATTTTGGGGCTATGTAGGGCTTATAGGGTTCATGGGGGGAGGGCTTACAGCTTTTGAACATGAAGCATTTGGGTGATGAAAGAGGTTTTGGTGTCGACCTCCTTGAAAGCCCAGGGCAGCAGACCTCATGTAAAATGCGCAGAGTCATGGCCTACGAACCATGACCCTCCTTGTACCCTTAATTGGGGATATATGGTCCCTAATAGTGGGTACTTAGGCCCTAATAGAGGGTAGGAGGAGGGTCTAGGTACAGGCACTTTCTAAGCCCTCGGCATGACTCCGAGGGTGTCGTCGTGTAACACCATTCTAGGGGTTCTGGGCATGTTATGGCATTGTGTGAGAAGTAGGGTCCCCACCAGCATGGTCTGAGTTAAAGATATTTATTGTTTAGGGTTTGGCCTTATTTTAGGCCCGCCAGCTTTCAGATTCAGGGCTGGCTGGTTCGAAAGCTTGAGGCGATATGGCATGGAGATGCCAGAAGCACCAAACATGGGGCACGCACACAACGTTACAGAGCGTACGCCAAAACTTGTTGAAGTCGGTACCACCCAAAGCACTTAGTAATGGAGGCCACATCACGCAGGTCTTACCTCCTATTACTGGTTCTTAGTAGGGACTAAGGGCATATATTCTAAAAAGGGATTATATTTCTTCATCCCCTACTAACAACCAGTAAGTTCTTGACAGGCATACCCTGAAATCAGGGGTACCATTTTGGGCCGCCGAGTCTCCGAGTATTAAGGACTATAACATTTGTGGGTCTACATTGGGGTCCCCCCCAAGTTGAGAAACTACCATGTACTGTAGCATCAACGGCTAGCATGAAAGCTTTCTGGCTGAGGGTTTGGAGTTTGGGCACCGTTGATTCCTACGTTCGGCTGTTGCGGAGCATAGGTTCGACGCTTAAACTATGTTTCGTAGGCTAGCCCAAGGGCACGAAGCAAACACAAACACCAATCAACAAACGAGGTGGCAAATGACTCCAAGTGCTGTTGCCCCTTCGGGTTTCCGTGCTCCACTCCCGTACTCCACTCCCGTAAAACTGGTACCACTCAAGTTGAATGACAACACACCCAGTATCTATATCGTACAAAATGGGGTTTCTACACGAGAAATTCCAAATATGGTTGCGTTAGTACTCGCTTTATAGGTACTTAAGACCATTTGGGACAAGGGACTTTCTCAAAAAAGGAACCCTCGCAGATGAGCCGACATGGCGCTGGCCCTCTAACAAAGGGCCCATCATGGCGCTGCCTACTACCCCCTATACAATGCCGCCTTGATTAGCCCTGCGTACCCCAATCTGAACCTAGACGGGCAGTATGGGTGGGGTAGTAGGGGAAACGTTGGGCTCATAATCCCATGGGTTTGAAACACCTGTGCCCCGATCCTTCCCCCCAAACCCTAAACCCTAAACCTTGAATCCACAACTTTGAGCATGCTGCTGCCTGGGAAGCACGGCGCAACACCAACAGCAACGGCCACAAGTGCGCGCCACTTGATGCCCGTCGGGGAGTACAGCTCCTGTCTCTTTATCCGAGTCCCTTTTGGGCATATGATTTGAAAAGCTGGGCGTGAAAATGTTTGGATTTTGTTTTCGGTTCTGTGTAGCCTGCCTTAGGCCCCTAAACAGCCACCCAATGAACTACAAGATCCTGGGTTGCTGTTCATCAACTTAAAGTACTCAAGTTCCCATAACTAGGAAACGCTGTGGTAGCTTAATTTGAGTTCCTTAACTATTGGTTCAGAAAGACTTCTGAGTGAGGGAGCTTGCTTTGTTTGAGCACTTCCCCCCATGACTGGGTTGCTGTTAAGGAACTTAAGCTGAGTTACCAGAATAGGGATAATCTATATACAAATGGATTTCCTAATTTTAGTAACGTAGCTTAAGTCTCTTAACAGCAAACCAGATTACTGTACACCCCCTGAATAATGAACATTCCAAGTTTCATGGGCTGTCTTGCCTTCACACTTGAATGTCGAATGTTATTGCAAAATAGTTAGACATGCAGGTCGGGGACTGCTGGGGATCGAATGAAATGAACCCTGTAATTGGGGTTTTGGAACTTACTCTGTCATCTGTCAAGGACGCCTCGATGAGGAAACTCAGAGGATTACAGTAGCTGTGGATGAACTATGAGGGCGCTCTGACATTCCCTGAGGGTCCAAGTACCCAATAAACATATACTTACCCAAAACCTGTACTATAAATTTACTATTACCCAATACCCAAGTACCTAATTATTGGGTACTTAAACCCTTAACCCTTAACCCTAAACCCTACATACCCCTATATAATCCCTGCATATCCCCTTTAAAGGGAACCTAATTATTGGGTACTTGGACCCTTAGGGATTGTGCTTGTAAAGCGCGGGGTTTGCCTTTCCCCTGCAACTCGGCTGCCGCAGCCTCCAAGTCGAGAATCCGCCCCCGCAGGATCCAATAATCGCCTCGGTAAATACGAGAGACACCTTAGGAGGACCCCCCACCCTGTAAGCGTGGTAGAACAAGAAAAAAAAAGGACCCTAATATAATCCCTATTATCCCTTATAGTCACTATTACTGGGTGGGGGGTCCACCTAAGAGACACCCAAAAGCTTTGGGAAACACCCACCGGCTCACCAGAAAACCATGAGGAACCCCATAATCACCCTAAACCCTAAACCCTAAACCCTAAACCCTTAAGATTATCCGGGCAGGCGCTCTTTGTACCATATAGTAATTAATATGGGATACTATGGTACCCAATAAGGGGGTTTCCCACAATTAGGGGTACCTTTTCGGGGGTTCACACAACAGGGATTATAGTAGTTTGGGGTCTATATTGGGGTCCCTCTATTTTGGGAAGCTACTATATAGGATAATGGAAAAGAAAATGGAAACTACTATAGTATAGGGTTTAGGGTTATGAGTAGTAGTTTATTCCCACCCTTTTTCTGAGGTACCTACATTTTCTGTGCTGATTCCTGGAACCAAAAAGTTGTGTGCCAGAGTTTCAAACTCTAAGTAGTCTAGGTCTACGTAGAAGCCAGAAAGCTTCAGCGCCAGTCTCGCCATAACCTTGCGGCTAATAAGAGAGACGACTAGCATAAGTCATCCTATTTCAATGCTGCAACTTTCATGCCTTTACGGCAGGCTTTAGGGTGGGTTCCTGCCTACTTGCCTACAGTCGCCTATCAGGGTGCAGGCACATATCATTCTGGAAAGCTGGGCGACGGAGACACCATGCAAAGCCCAGGACTAAAATCCTAGAAGAACGGAACAACAAGTGCCAACTGCACGGGGTCTGGGGGCACGCTTATCAGGTTAGGCTCGGTTTAAGAAATCCACTGTCCTGTTAGGCCTGGGAAATGAATCCCTAAACTCTAAGCTAAGTGAAAGTAAAGTGAGCAAACGTGACAATAAAGCTTATAAATTGGTAGGTCGAGGTCCTCCCCTGAATCTTTCCAAACCCTCCCCCGCTCACTTGAATCCCATGTTTCATGTGGTTACATCTGTGTCCTCAATCTCTTTTGGTGTTTCGAGGTTCCCAGATTAGCAGGGGACACCTGCTTTCTTGAAAAAAATCTATGGGTCATGTAGCAGACACGACTTCGTAGGTATTAGTCAGCCAACCGGCCTCGTCACAAAACACCTACGCCGGTGAGGTAGTGTGCACTTGTACAGAAGTTGTATGGGATCTGTACTGTTTTGGGGAGCTTGCTGATGTCGCTCTTGAAGCTACTGTCCTCGTAGGACCGCTGAAGATGGCTAGGGATCCCAGTCAATGAGTGATACATACTTTGGGCCCTCAAGTCTATGACTAGGACCCTAACGAAACCCCAAACCCTAAACCTCTTTTGGGATACTTGGATTCCTAGGAGCCTTCGAGAATCATCGGACATCCTGGCGAATGAAACCCCACCTCTCTGACAAGCTTGGTCGGAAAAAGTATTAGAGCCCTGTGGCTCCAAGCGCTAAGATACTGGGTTGCTGGGAAGGAACTTAATTTAAGATACTATATTGGGGAAACAATATATTACTATATGTACATAAATATATATATACATATATATATATGTATACCCATTCTGGTAGCTTAATTTGAATTCCTTGGCAGCAACCCAGGATTATAAGGTGTTAGGTCCCACATCCTATAAGCAGAATTGTCTGTGGAACCAAAAACACCAAAGTTTGGATACTTCTAAACTCCTAGTATCCCCCTTAATAACCCCTTAGTAGTCCCCTATACATTCCCCTATATAACCCCTTTTAAGGAGTTTAGACTATAGCTCATATCGCAGAAGCTAACGCCTGCATAATGCTAAGTCTGAAGCCAAAGCTCAAATTCACTGATTCCTACTTGTTATACCCCCCAATACTAGGTTGCTGTTAAGAAACTTAAATCAAGTTACCATAATGGGTATATATAGTAAATAATAGGGTTTCCCCAATATAGTAACTGAAGAGGTGGCTGTGGGGCCTGCGTTTTTGACATAGGACATTTATCTCATATTTAGCTATTTATGGTTATAACATAGGACTGTTTAGCTGTATATGGTTTCAGGGTTCTAGCTCTCCCACAGTCACACTTTCTGTTAAACTGTTGATGTG